>BQNB010123852.1:0-20029 GCA_026074375.1 Tanacetum coccineum
GGCATTTTAAGTCCGTTTTTGGTTATTTTAGCTCGTTTTTAAAGGTAAAAGGTATGTGTAATTAAACACATACCATAAACTCTTCCCATAACAGTTCTGCATGATCAACATTTGTTTGAGTGACGATGCCCCACAACATTTGTAGCACTAGGTGTCTTGGTTTGTCGCTACTAGATGTCTTTCCGGTTAAGCACTGGTTAATCATTGTTAGAATTGCTCTCCATGGCTGATATACATAATTCACACGTATATTGGAGACAAATTCTACAGGTTCATGGTACCCCAGCTGATTTACAAAATCAATCACCGTGTCACCAGTCGGAGGTAACTCAAATGGGTGAGCTGGGTCGACTGGAGTTATGTCTAAGGCCTTTCTAAGAAGATCAGCACTTAGATTGAACCATTGTTCATCAACTTGACAGCTATAAACCCCAGACTTCTCGTCATACTTCATAGAGTTCCAGAACTGCTGAATGTAGACTGCAGGAACACTAGCAGAGGCAGAGAAAGCTCTAAAGAAGTTGGTGTTACGCAAGATGTCCACTGATATATGAAAGATGGGGTTCTTCTGTATCTTTTGAGCATCCAAAAAAAGATTGCTTTTCCCGATTTGTAACCATTAAGAGCGAGGTACAATCTGTTCATCTGTTCTTGCTAGTGCTTGAGCGGGAACATTTTGCTCTGCCATCGGATTCTGCATAAGAGTAAGTAACAAAGGAAACAAGCATGGCAGAGAAACGATGTTAGAGAGAGGAGTCATTACATGCCTCGACTGATTAAGGCAGAGTTATCCAACATGATCAATTACATGTTAACTAAGCCAGGATAGGTGTTCGAAATGTAACTCGGTCATTGGAATGGGCCTCGATTGATTGATGGGCTTAACGGGTCAAATTTCTGAAAATAAGCCCAAACCGCCGCCTAGCAGTTAGACAACCCGCCGTGAGGTGGATTGAGCAAACTGCCGCGAGGAAAGGCACCAACCCGCTGAGAATATTTTAACAATATTGATTAACCCGCCGCTGTAACTAAAATTTGAAAAGGGTGGGTTGTTATTTTAATATTATAAAATATTCGACCAAACCGCTGCGAGGCAGCGGGTTACCTGTGCGAATAAAATAAAGCAAATTAGGGCAACCCGCCTTCATCAAACCGCCATGAAGCAACTCGCCACAGTTAATAATAAATATCGACGTGGCGGGTTGACTATTTTAATAATAAAATATAACTTTCAACCAAACCGCTGCCATGCGGCGGTTTCCCTGAAATAATAAAATATTATTAAAATCAAACCGCCACCAAGCATCTAAGCAACTCGCTGTGATGAAATACTACTTATGAATCAACACACATTCTCATTTGGCAAACCTAAACACAACCTCAAGCATTCCTAATCTTTCCTACGCATCAGATACACACTAGTAACATCCTTAACCACAAACCAACGGCATATGACTTTCTAATAGTCAAACCGCCACCTAGAATTCGCATAAGGCACACATGTGTTTGCAAAATGGATAAACAGATATATATATAATTGATCACAAGCCCATTCCGCACCTTTCCCCTCAATCAATTAACATTTATACACAATTATTTAATTTTCGAACCTAGATACAAATTCCGTTAAGATTATACTTCATTTTAGTGTGATACACTCGATTCCCTATTAACTATAGATAAAATAAAATGGCAAAGAACAAAGTTTGATTGATACCTTTGCGTGAAAAACACAGGAAATCGAAGATTGAAGGAGGTGTTCGTAGTGGCGAGTTACGATCGTGTGTGTGTGTTTATATTTGACCAGATTTGAACAACTTTGACCAAAGAGCAACCCGCCGTGCCTTAAATACCCATTCTTTGGAAATTGACAGATTCAGTCCCTCAGCTTTCTATCTTCTTTAATTTCTTTGTCTAAGTATTTCTAAGGTTGTTCTAAGTTTGAAATTTGGCGATGGTCCCTATTGATTAATAAAGCTATGAAACACATCACAAAATGCATTAAAGTCCCTAATCCTTAATACAACAGACATTAAAGGCCCTTTGAATTAAAATAATTAAACTCCCCTTCAAAATTTTAACGCCATTTGGAATACAAAAAACATTTCTCTACTTGTCCATGGAAAAAGAAATAACAGATTTCAACTGTGAGTGTTCAGATACTGATAAAATTACTGCGGAGTAAAAGAGACGAAACACTCTTAGTAACCTTATAAACATAATAATTATACCACAGCTATATATCTTTTGACAATTTATACTCACACTTTCATAGCATACAACACTCCTAAACCGCCATGGAATATCCTCCCAATCACTTGAATAGCTATAACACCACCATCGTTAACACAAATAATTTTGAAGAATCAATTAAGAAAAATTATTTGGTTTTCAAAAGGAAGACTTCTCTTCCGAGTTAAGAAAAATGCACTGAAGCGTACATTAATCCTCTAATGCATGGATATAAAGTAATCCATGCCTGGGGAAAATTAATTACCCGCGTTTGAGAACTGGGTTGCAATCTGAAGTAATTGCAAGCCATTTTGTAATTCCAAATGACTTAAAATATTTATTAAGTCCATTATTATTATTATTATATATATATTTTTTTTAATTTTAATTTTTTTTAATTTTTTTTTGTGTAAAATATGTACAAAGGATACACGAAGGCACTTCGTTTATTCATCCTCTCCTTTTTGAAGGCATCTGAGAGTTTCTGGGGTCAAACTCTTCATGCCTAGGCGTAGAAAGATATTCGAACTGTTCTCTTGGTAATGCTTTTGTGAGTATGTCCGCAAGTTGATAGTTCGTTTCCACGAAGTAGAGTTCAACCACTCTATTTTCCACTTGCTCTCGGATGAAATGGTGACGTATGTCGATGTGCTTTGATCGAGAGTGCTGGACATTGTTACAGCAAAGAGCAATGGCACTTTTGTTATCACAGTACAGAGGAATTTTATTGAATTCAAATCCGTAGTCTTTTAGCTGGGATCGCATCCAAAGGATTTGAGCACAACATCCAGACATGGCAATGTATTCAGCCTCTGTTGTAGATATTGCAGTGCTTCTTTGATGACCAGCTAACCAATCTATCTCTAAGAAACTGAGCACTTCCCGACGTACTTCTTCTTGAATCTTGACATCCCGCATGATCCGCATCTGCATAAGCTGTTAGTGACATGGCGTTGTCTTTCGGATACCAAAGACCCATGTTAATGGTTCCTTTTAGGTACCGAAAGACACGTTTGATTGCTTCAAGGTGCTTTTTGGTAGGCTTAGCCTGATATCTAGCACACATGCATACAACGAATACAAGGTCGGGTCTACTGGTAGTAAGGTACATTAGGGAGCCAACCATGGGGGGGGGGGGTGGGGGGGGGGGGGGGGGGGGGGGGGGGGGTGGGGGGGGGGGGGGGGGGTGGGTGGTGGTGGGGTGGGGTGTGGGGTGTGGGTTGGTGGTGGGGGGGGATTGGTCTGGGGGGGTTGTGGGGTAGGGGGGGGGGTTGGTGGGTGGGGTGATGGGTGGTAAGTGAGGGGGGGGGGGTGTAGAATTTGGGGGGTGAGTGGGTTTAGGGTGAAGGATTTCTCTTGGGATTTCTAGATGGAGAATCAGGCCAATAAGACGTTCGGTATGCAGTTGGTAGCCTCTAAATCGAGTTTGGGTCCACAAGAATCACCCAAGAGGATCCTCGTCCAGTTTCAATCGAATCCACCATTGTGTATCGGAAAGGGTATCAAGATCCTTCCATATTTTTCTTAAATGTTTCGATAGCATATTTTGCTTGGTTAAATAAAGATGCATCCTGGACTTTGAAAAACCTTGTATTCCAAGTGAGAAAAACGACATTTGTCCCCATCATCGACATTTGAAAGTTTGGAGCTCATCTCTTTGGAAAATATGTTACCCGCATTATGAATAGTTGAGGCAAATAGGATGACATTTTCTAACGTATATAGAACGTAGTAGAATTATGTTTGCCGATTTGCGTGTGAATAAGTTGGATCCACCGGTACCCTTGAAGAAATTGTTAGCCATTAGGAACTTTGATAGTGTGTCATACCACGCCCTTGGTGCCTGCTTTAGCCCATAAAGAGCCTTCTTCAGACGATAAACATGTGTAGGATTATCCGGGTCCTCAAATCCTTTAGAGTTGACTACAAAGTCCTTCTTCTTGAAGTCACCATTTCATGAAACGCAGTTTTAGGACATCCAACGGTAGATGATCATATTTTTGGTTGCTGCATTGGCAATGAATATCCTGATGGCCTCTATCCGTGCAACGGGTGCAAACGATTCTTCAAAATCAATACCCTCCTCTTGACGATATCCCTTTGCTACTAACCTGAATCTTTTTTTTCGCAAACAACACCATACTCATCAACCTTTACTTGAAATCCAATTGAGAGCATGACAATACACCTTTTGGTTTTGGTACCAAAACCCATACTTCAAGATGATCAACCTCGTGAATTTCATTTTTGCATAGCTTCAAACCAGCTATCTTCAGTCACGACCATTTTGAAATTCTTGGGTTCGACTTTGGACAGTTCAGTATGGAAACAACACCACAAAGCATCGGATGCTAACTGTTTTCATGTAAATACAGGACGAGAGGATTTCCAACAATATTGTCAAGAGGTGACTTTGGACATTTTCTGAAAATGAAAAATCTGGTGGATGATAACTTGGTTGGGTTTCAGCGAAGATAACAACTCTGATGGATGCTGTGCAGAACCAGGTTCTCCAGTAACAGGGTTAAATAAGGGATGTAGAGCATGTTGAGTAATTGGGGTGTCTTCAATAATGGGTCCATCTGCAACACCTTGATGTCGGGCTATAGTTGCATAATCTTATATGACGGAAAACACTAGTAAACGTACATCTTGAGCTCAATATTGTAGACAAAGATGTACCAGGTGGAACAACTTGAGCGTTAACTACAGTAGCAGAAGGTACTTGTTCATTGACTCGAGACTGTTCAAAGTATTCATCGAACATCGGTTGAAATAAAACCTCCAGCTCTTTATCGATTGGTGGAACATAAGTAGTTGCATGGACATGTGTTGGGGCGAGCCCTGAATTGAGTTATCCAGGGGTCATCATGATAGGCTCGGGTCCTGAACTAATGCGTACAGGAGCCATTGTCTGATGCAGCTCATCGAATGTGACGTGAATTGTTTCCATTATTTGACGAGTTCTCTTGTTGTAGACTCTATAGCCCTTCCTGCTAGGAGCATACCCAACGAAAATCCCAATGCCGGCTTTGGCTTGCAATTTTCCTAGATCTTCGCTATCATTTGCAGGGTAGCACATAGCACCAAATACTCGGAGAAATGTAAGATCAGGCTTCTTATCATGCACAAGCTCATAAGGGGTTTTGTTGTGACGAGTATGAATTAGGGATCGGTTCTGGGTGTAACAAGCAGTAGCGACAGCTTCTGCCCACAGAAACGTCGGTGTTGTTGAGAATATCAGCATTGTACGTGCTGCTTCCACAAGTGTACGATTTCGTCTTTCGACAATGCCGTTTTGTTGAGGAGTTCTCGGAATAGACTTTTGATGAAATATGCCAACACCTTCATAATATATTAGAAAAACTTGTGTTTACGATTCTGTTCCATTATCTGTTCGGATGTATCTGACTGTTTTGTTGAGACCAACTTGTATTTGCTTAAAAAAGTTGATGACAAACTCTGGAATCTCATCCTTTGATCTCAAAAACTTTACCCATATGAATCTTGAATAGTCATCCACGATGACTAAAATATATTGCTTCCCATTAATACTATGTACTCTCATTGGACCACATAGATCTATGTGAAGGGTATGAAGAACTTCCATATTGGTGTTTTCAGATTTTGGTTTGTGGGGGTACTTCTTGCTTTTTCCAAGTTGACAGCTGAGCAAAGATGATCTTTTTTAAACTTCAATCTTGGTAAACCTCTAACTAGATCTTTTCGAGCAAGATCATTGATTGCCGTGAAGATTACATGTTTAAACGACGATGCCACAACCATGATTTGGTCTTGGAAGCTTTGGACAACAAGCATACTGGAGAAGACTTCAGCATATCATCAATCGATATCGTGTACAAATTGGTGCTACAACTACCTTCAAGTAAGTCTACGTCATTCATATCATGAACAAAGCAAGAATGCTTTCTGAAAGCAATTTCAGGATCAGAATCAGAATCACAAAATTGCCCTACAGAGAACAGATTGTGTCTAAACCTTTCCCACATAGTAATACTCTGGGAGATCACACTATCACCAATAACATAATCTCTATAACCCATGATAGCTCCAAAGTGATCATTCCCGAATCTTACTGTCCCGATGAACTTTTCCACAAAGTTCTTGAGCTTTGAACGATTCCCCGTCATATGTTTTGAACACCTGAACAGATAACTAAAGGACGACCTGTACGACCTGCATTTGAAAACAGTCGATTGTGGAGAGTTTGGAATTTTGGTTTCCTAAATTTATTGGGGTCTTGTAGGTTATGTCAGATATAATAAACCTTTCACAGAAAACTCATAGTTAAAGGGCACAATTCGCCTAAGGCAAATATCTTTCCTGTGGGTCTCCATTGATAACCATAATTAAGTTTTCCTAAGGCAACTTTCTTTCTTGTGGATCTCCATTGATAACCAACATTAGCAAATAGTTTGCCCGTTGCTTTCCAAACCTGCTTGGTCTTGTTTAAACTGTTATCAGACAGTTTGCCTTTTGGTTTCCAGATTTGCTTCCCTTTATTCAATACAATTTTAACAGTAGGGGTAGCATTCATTGAATTCAAGATATTAACAACACACATTTCATGACTTGCAGAGTTTAAACATTTATTACAAGTTTTGCACACAGATTCAGAATTCGAATTAATTACGACACGCTTAGAGCTAATGCTAAAATCAACCCGATTCACTTTTGTCCATACTGACTTATTTGTCCTAGGGTGGTCTTCTACTTTCTTCTTATTCTCACTCTTAGCAGGCATGATCCTATTTTTCTTTGTATTGCTTCTAGGCTTTGATCCGCTTGCTTCAGTGGAAGTGTTTACTCTTGTAGAATGAATCACAGGGATATTAGTCTGTTGAGCTCTCTGGGGCACTTTTTGTGTTTCTGTGTGTCGCTAGAAGAAGTTCCTGGTTTCACTCAACGTAACTTGCGTTGTCCTAGTAACAGGGGTAGAGGGAGCCCTGTTTTATCTTTCATTGAAACATTTTGGGCAAGTGCCAATCACACATTTTAACAATTCTTGAGATAACTTAGTGTATCGGCAAGCACAGTTAAGTGAACTATCCCGTGGTTTAACTACTCTAGCGTCCTCTACAATCTCCCTCTCCCTTTCTACACTCTCCTTAAGATGGTTGGTATAGTTTAAATGAGCACTCCTATTGTTCTTAAAGGGATGAGGGATGGGTTTCACATCAATGGCATACATGCCAGGCGCAAGAACTTTTGGTTTGACAGAGTCACCAGTGATACAAGACACTTTGCTTTTCAACTGAGCCTTTAGACTCTCAATTTCATTTAACATGGTAGATGTCTTTTCTCTAGTGTGAACACGCGTAATCTTAATGGAGTCATACAATTCCTTGTAATGTTGTTTGACCTTTTCTAGTTCTACTCTAACGCATTCATTTTGTTCAATAAGAGCAGTGACATCTTTAGCATTATAAGTTTCACAACTTCTGTCATTCATTTTAGAGACTTGAGCTTTCAAGTTTCTAATTGCGTTGTCCTTTTCTTGAAGCTGTGTTTCTAGAATTTTAATTCTGAAAAATGAGTCAAATTCAGGAACATCCTGAGAAGTTTGTGATTTGTTATTTCGAAAGTTTTCTTGAAGGTGTTGATATTTCAATTGCAAATTCAGGTATTCCACCTCAAGTTTGTTAAAACCTCTTATCATTTCATCATTAACATCCTTTTGATTCTCATTTTGTAATTTAGATATCTCAGCTTCAAGATCTAGACAACGTGATTGTTCAACAGCAAACATCAATTGATTCGACAAACAATTAGCAATTAGATTCTCATTTGCAATGAGAAGGTTTTTCCTTTCAATTTCAGCACATTGCTTGTCCACAGTATTCTGGTCCACCTCTGCTGACATTTGATCAAAAATTTCTTCCATTCCTTTAACTTCTTTAAAGAGAGCCTTTTGAACTCCTTCAAAGTGTTGTTTAAGAGTTTTGAAAAATGGTATGACTTCAGTGAGGTAACATCTTTTTGTTTGTTCAAAACCTCTTTCCCCTTCTGTGAGACCTGTTGGTGTGATTCTCTTTTTACAAGTTTTGTCAAATTCCATAAAAAGTTGTGTGAGTGTATAAAGATTAATTTTCACTTGACTTTTTGTTGGGAGAACCCTGGGGACAAGCTTGACAGGTGTATTGGGTGGATACACCGTCAATGCTGAAAGTGGTTTTGGAACTGAGGTTTCAGCCCTTTTGATTTCATTTACATCTTTGGACCAAAAAATCTGTTCTGGGGTCAAATCTCTTTGTGGTGCAAAGGTTGCAAGAAGGTTCTCTTTCGAGTAATCTGGGGGTGCAATCTTAACTTTATTTTCCACACATAGAGGGCTTTTCATTTTCTCAAGCATTCTTTTCCTAGTTATCTCAGCTATCTCACGAGTATCCTCTGAGTCATGTACAACAGGGGGTGCATGATTGGTCTTGACTATTTCATGACCATTATAGAGAGCAGACTGAACTTGCTTTGCATGAGTGAGATATAAGGGATTTTTGTAGCCTATCGCTACCTTGTTCTTTTCATCATAAAATGATTTTGGTTTACATAACCCTTTTTATGTCTAAACACTCTTCAAGGAATTTGTCTTCTTTTTGTTTAAAATCCTTTTTTGAAATGGTCAATTCTTCCGTCTTTGACTTATAATGGTCAAGGGTAGAACGAAGTTGCATTTGTACAGAATGAAGTTCTGATTTTAAAGAAGTTTCTTCTTTTGTCTTTGAATTATAATGGCCAAACGGCTAGAACTAAGTAGTATTTGTTCGAATGAAGTTCTGATTTTAAAGGAAGTTTCCTTTCTATTTCAGTCTGTGATAATTATTTATCATTTTGTTCAATTCAATTTTCTAGTTCTCATATCAGTTATTCAATACTTTGCACATTTGTCATAATCCACTGACAAGTGTCCTTATATCTTGCAAGCTTCAGAGGTATAGTGAATCAATAACTACCACTGTCTGCTTATTTGCTTAATCTAATTTGTTACACCCTGTTGAAACACCCTCTTCAGTGCATTTCATTGATAATTGACAGTAATGCATCATTTTGTTACAAAAGATACTTTACTTTGTAACCCATTTTCCTTCCGTTGTCTTCCAGTTACTATTTATAACGGAATAATATTTCTATCACTCGTATATTCATCATTAGAGTCAATCACTGTAGTTGTGTTGTATACATCGTTTTGCATCTCGTTGTACTTCTTGATACTCATCCTATGATATACTAAGGTATCATGATCTTGTTCCTACAAAAGGAGTATTCGGTCATGTGATGGACGACTTCATCGTAGATTGGATATTCAAGATGAAGTGAATTTTCTATGAACATGGTCTGTACATTAGGAGCTCTCTATCACACTGCAGAGTAGAATGCTTAAATTGATTAGCTTAAATGATAGGATCCAATGAGTGCCAAATCATCTCGGGGAATCTCCACATCATCTTCAATGTTGGTAAAACCCTGTTCTCCTGCAAGAAACAATGACTGTTCTTCATTCCAGTACTGCACCATTCTCCTGGGGTCTTGAATAGTATATCTTGTCCTTGAAGTAGTTGAATCATTGAAGTCGCTTTTGCCTTGGACATTTCTCGTGATATGTGCCCTAGTCCTTTACGGTTGTAGAACGTAATGGGTTTAGCTTGACCAGATTGATAATGCCTCCTCTGTTTCTGACTCCTTACTTTCCCAGCTATAACATTTCTATTGCATTGTTTCTCTGAATTGGCCTTCCTTGATTATTCGCATTGTATCTTCCACGGACATCTTGAACCACAACTCTGCCGTCTTGAACCGTAGCTTTGTTCCTTGCATTAGAAGACAGTTCTTTAGTTGGGATTGTTTATTTCAAAGGAAGATGTATTTTTGTAAGATTGATGTGAGGAGGGCAAGTGAGTTGATATCTTTCAATCAAGTTTTCAGTTAAAGAAATTACCCGAGTCCAGTTGAAAGTTGTCGCAGGAATGGTTAATTGAGGATGGAGGAGACTTGGTTGATTGTGTTGGATACTGCTGTAACAAAGGCCATTCGAACCTAGTGCCAAAGGCAATCTTTAGTTGGTTAAAGGAACTTACATCATGTTCTGTTCTCATTAGCTTGTACTCTTGGTTGCTTCAATATCAGGCAATACAAAGCTGATCAAAATTAGACTCCTTCAAACCTCTGTTAAGTTTGACTTCAGTTATGAATCTACTCCACTCAGGTAACATGTTGTTCACAAACTTAGAGTTAAGCTGCATCCTGGGCATGGTCATCTTGATGTTTCTCATGTCACTCCATTGAGCTTCTATACCTAATTAGTATCCGTGATGGTTTACCTTTGATTTTGAATGAAGTGTTCAAATTCACGTATAACTGAGATTCCCCCGTCATCCCTTTGTTAACTCAAAAAACCTTCCAGAAGCACTCTGCACATTGTCCCATACTTGTCTTTGGCGTCAGTATAGTGGTTGATGAGTGAGTAGATGTCTTTTGGTATACCTTGAAGTAGGATATTTGTTGCACGAATGTCAGCTTTATACCTTTCCTTTTCATCAGCTGAAAGGTCGTTAATGACTTTAGCACGTACTGGACTTTGTTGAACTGCACCCTCAGTTCCTGCAACAATAACATCTGAGACCGTTCCCATATGAAATGGGACTTTCATTTATGGACTATCATTATATTCTCTCTTTTATCCTTTCCCGGACAGTACAGCGTATACGTTCGTTGCCAAGATTCAAAGTCTGTTCTATCAAGCATTGTTGGGCGTGTATCAAAACTGGCACACTGGATATCTTCTGACATACTAGACATCTAGTTTTATTATGATATGATATATTTTTGATCGATTAGTGATTAGTGAGTATACGTTAAAAGTGGTGAGGTTAACGTATTTGGTTTTTGTTATAGTGATATTAAGTTCCCAATGTTTGAAAAATTCCAAAGTGCTCCAAACTAGTTAGACTCAACATCGGCCGCCAGATTAGCACTAGACCGCCAATAAAGTTAAAAGAAAAACCTTGCAGTGGTTTAGTGAGGAAAACGCGTTTGCAATTTTAACGCAACCCGCTGCCTATTGTTTAAACGTCGTAGCTCTCTTTTTAGATATTTGCTATTATAATATTCAAAACCGCTGTCAAACCTGTTCAAACCGCTGCCATATAACAATAAAGCAATACCGCCGTGTGAACAAAACTCGCCGTGTTGATTAAGGCAACTCGCCGCCAAAGCAAACCCCGCTGGGTGTCAGACTGTTGGTACCTACTAATAAAATATTCTATTTTACAGCAAACCGCTGGGAAGAAATTATGGCAAAACCTCCACGAAGAACCAACACAACGACTTTTATCACACAAAAAAACACTTATAAATCACCCTTTTGAACTGATTTTTGCTGATTTCTTTTGACACAACAAGTACCACAAGGCAATAGCAAACTAGAAACATCCCAAACTTTAAACATTACAAACATCAAAATCTGGAGGAAATTAAAAAAAACGAGCTAAGAACCTTCAATAGTACACTTTTCGATCTAAAACAAGCAAGAAATCGCACATACACACAGATCTATATCCAATGTGCTCTGTACCAATTGTGGTATTCTCAAATATCATAACACTGGGGTCGGATTCTTTGGACTTGGCTAGTTTTTGAGAGAGTCAAAACATAGTGAGATATTCTAGAGAGCAGCACCCAACTGTCACGTGCTGTAAAAGGAAAAAGTTATAAAATAATGATCTATTTTCATCAGGCCCTTAACCATCTTCTAACAGTTGGAAGAGGGCTTAATCTACCTTGCCCATCTTCAACTACCGATTCCCTGGGTATTTGCCTAACCGGTCTACCATCCTTCCCCCCCATCCGCCACATCCTTAGGTGCAACACCCTTCGTGATAAGACAATTTTAACTACTTGAGATAGTTAAATAATTAGAGGTGGAGATGACACTGGGGAGACTGTAGTGTCTATTATATTACTTGATAGTTTCATTCTACTCTAAATATCTTGCAATCTCGCTCTCGCTTTTGAACTTTCACTTACAGCTGATTTCTACTGTTGCTATTGCGCTTCAGTTGTTTGGTTGTGTGTTATGGTACTGTCCGAATATTTACTCGCTTCGGTAAGCAGCGACCCGAGATTCATCACTGTAACTTGCTTGGAAAGAGTCTAGTGATGGTGCTTAGTGCGTGTCTGCTTTTCTGTAGATAATCCTGACGCCTATAGAGACAATAGTAGCGATCACATTAGAGCTTGTGTGGTATGAAGATCATCGATAAATATTGATATAGGATAGCATTGTCTCAATGACCCTCTCCAGAATGATCAGTACTATCCAATAGACCTTTATTTTTCTCTATCCCATACATGCACTGACATGTAATGAGCTGCATTCTTCCTATTGCAAGTCGATCAGTAGGAAGTGTTTTTTGAAGTAGTCTTCATCCACTAACATATATGGAGCGATTGAGGTACGAACTTTTCTTTCCATCAACCCTAATTTGAGAGAATAACAACCTCTAAAGCAGCCCCGCCCTCCATCTCCACAACTCCCCCCGCACACAATGTTGTCAGTCCTACAAACGAGATACACCAGCTACCATCTGACACAGACCCCTCCCCACCCCCTTCTCCACCCCCTCTCGGCCCCCTCCCGATCCATGTTCATTCCGCGTCATGCCCCCGCTCCGCCCCCCATTTAGAGACCCCCAGATGCCTGTGCACAACAAAACTTTGGGAGAAGAAGAAAACTTCTAGCTTGCTCCTACTGCTCCTAAGACTACCAAACAACTGGCTGCTAAAAGAAATAAGGATAAAAGAGTTTTAAAAGCATCTTGCTTTTTAGCATTACTTAATGAATACCTACCTCAAGTTTACAATGTTTCGCTGTGCTAAATCACTATGGGAGGGCAATTAATTCGAGATTTGTGGACGATAATGTAGAATTCCAAGAGATGCAGAAAAATATTCTAATACATCAATTTGAAATTTTTCTACTTCATCAAATAAAAGCATTGGACAAGCTTATGATAAGATTCGATAAATGATAAGTCAATTGGAGGTTCATTGGTGCTCCAATCTCAAAGGAAGACATCAACCAGAAGTTCCTTAGAAGTCTTCCTTCTTCGTGGAATCAGATTGCCCTCATCATGAGAAATAAGCCAGACATTGATGAGATTGATATTGATGACCTTTACAACAATCTTAGGGTGTATGAAGATGAATTGAAAAGGTCTTCAGGTTCCAACTCTGCTTCTCAAAATTTGGCTTTTCTCTCCTCTGAAAATACTGGCAGTACTAATGAAGTTAGTACTGCCAGTGGAGATTTTGGGGTTAGTACTGCTGGTGGAATTAATCAATTTCCATATACTCTATGTGCTCATGATATAGCTTACTCCTTCCTTGTACAACCAACAACCAGTCCTCAACTTGAGAATGAGGATTTTTAGCAGATGGATGGAGATGACTTGGAGGAATTAGATCTTTGATGGCAGGTGGCTATGTTGGGAATGTCAGAGTAAAGAAGTTCATTCAGAGGACAGGAAGGAATATGGACTTCAAAGAAAAACGACCTGTTTCTCTTAACAAGTCAAAGATTGAGTGCTACAACTGTCACAGAAAAAAGGGCATTTTGCTAGGAATGTAGATCCCTAGAAGGGAGTCAAGGAAGAAGATCATATGTTGACATTGGCTAGCGAGCTCAATGTACCAAAAATGAATCTTCATCACAGGTCACTTGGTGTCTTAAGTATGGTTAGGAGGCTTATGACTGGAGCATTGATTTTGATGTAGATACCCAGTAATACTAGGATTTAATGGCACATATCCTCTTCAAGCTCATCAAGTTCTTCTGACAGTGAGGTACAAAAATGTTCTAAACAATGTCTTGAATCATTTAAATGTCTTTAAAAGAACTATGATACTGAAAGAGAAAGCATAACAAGCAAAATAGAAATCAGGAGTTTATGAAATAGCATTAGACTCACTAGAATCCAAGATTATTGGACATGAAAAAAATGAGTTAGCTTGGGGTGAGAAATATGAATTTCAGAATTATGAGCTTAAATGTAGAGAAATTAAAGAAACAACTTAAATCTGAATAGGGAAGGCTATGTTAAAGAAAAGAGATGAAATTAAAACGATAAGATTTCTAAATGGGAAGAATCGACCAGAAATCTTGATGTGAAAATACTTAAAAGCAAGTTTGGAGTCTAGAGATAAAACTGGTTTAGGATATAGCACACAATTGAATGAATTAAGTAGCAATCATGAAACTGATAGTGAGAATAGTTTTAGTGTTTTTGATGGCAGATCTAGTGCATTTTTGAAGTTTGAAGATTTCACAACCAGCTAAGATGGTCTCCAAAACAGGGGGTATAAGCTGTTACCCCTCCCTATTATAGGGAAATTCTTAACCCTCCTGAGCTGACCATATCTTTGCTTGAGTTAGATGAATATGCCATAAGGAATAAAAATCATTGAATCACAAACTCTTAGACTTAATAATGAAACAAGGGAGACTACAGCGTCAAAAACAAAAAATGTTGTTGCAAAACATATCTGTAGATAAGACCAACTTTCCGTCACCAAGTCACCTGGACACACACACCCCGGGAGTCAGTTGTGGTTAATTCTTATACTAACACTAGATGACGATAAGTAGACCTGTCTATAGCATCACAGTATATGTCTCAATGTGTAAAATTGGTATCAGATGATGAGGAAGATGTGTCTGGAAGTGGCAAACAGTTAGGGGACCTGTGACTCAAACAGTTAAGACTAGAGTGATAATAAGTGGTCAAACTTCTAAGAAACAAGAATTTGTTTAAGGAAAGTAAAAGCTTATTTTTGTTTGGCGTAAAGTATATGATCCTACTTGATCAAAGACTGTAATTTCCATGACAAAAAGAGTAAGAGTCTAATCTAAAAAATGTGGTTAATACTGGTAAAAGGGAGGGCAAACTAGTATGGGATAATACCAAAAAGGTTAATCATCAAAACTTTTCAAAATACCCACATTTAAGTAAGACTTTTGTCCCATCAGGAGTATTAACAAGAACAGGATTTGTTAGTACTGCTAGGCCAAGTATTAGTACCGGTAGGCCAAGTATTAATACTGCTAGGCCTGTTAGTACTTCTAGGCCAAGTATTAGTATTGCTAGGCCTGTTTATGAAAGACCAAGAGGCTCATGTTCACCTATCAAGAGGTCTTACTACACAAAACCAGCCTTTAGATCCAAAGACTTAAAACAGGAAGCTCTAAATCTTTTCGGGTTGTTAAAAATATAACTATTGCTCGGACAAGAGGAGTAGTTAATACTGGTAAGGGTAAGCTGAATACTGACCTTAAAAAGTCAAGATGGGTTTGGAGGCCTAAGGAAAATTACCTGGATCATGTGTTCAAAGACAGTGGATCATTCATGCTCAAGAAGGTTTGACGTATGTTGAACCAAAAAGGATTTTCCAAGTCGTAATGATTGGATCCTCAAGAGATACTAATTTCTTACTTTTTGTGCAGGGCAACCAGAGATCTGTTTACAGGATCATGCCAGAGTGGTGGATAGTGGTTGCTCTAGCCTTGATGGCAATAAGCTTATCTTTCAGGACTATGAAGATTTCAATGGAGGCATTGTGGCTTTTAGAGTAGATCCCTAATGAGGTAAAATAGGGTAAATGTAAAATTAAAAACTGTAATTTAGTCTTTGATGATGTTTTTTTTTATTGAACTTAAGTTTAACCTTTTCTCTGGCACTAAAATGTCACGTTACCCCAAGCCCCCCCCCCCCCCCCCCACCCCCCCCCCCCCCCCCTAAAACCCCCGCACCTTACCCCACCACCCCCCACCCCCACCGTGTACTTTTTACTGAGTCTGAATGCCTTTATCTTGTTCTCTTGCTTATAAGCTTTTGATGAAAAGTCAAGTGACTTAGAGCTCCTAGAAAGGATGATGTGTACAGCTTAGATTTAAAGAACATTGTTCCTTCTGGAGGTATAACTTGTTTATATGAAAATGCAACAACAGATGAGTCTAAATTATGGCATAGGGATCTTAGGTCATGTAATATTTCAAAAAATATAAATAAACCTTGTTTAAAGGTCACCTGTTAGAGGTTTACCTTTAAAAGTTATTTATGAATGACCACACTTGTGTTGCTCAAAAAGGGTAAGAAACTCATGGGCCTTCCCCTGTAAGCCAAAAAGTTAGAAAGAATCATCAGAAGGGCCCCTAGAATTACTTCATATTGGGTTTTTTGGGACCCTGTCTTGTTAGATGTAGTATTAACAAGGAAAAAGTTACTGCTTGGTTGTGACTGATGATTTTAGAGCTTTTGTTAGGTTATTTTTCTTAGTACAAGGTGAGACCATATGAAATCCTTTGTAATTTGTTATCATAGGCTTAGGAAAGCAGTTTGAATCATAATGTTAAAATCATTAGATGTGATAATAGGACAGAGTTTAAGAATTATGTTATGAATGAATTTCTATGCTAAGAAAGGAATAAAAAGGGAGTTTAGTGTGGCTAGAACTCCACAGCAGAATGGTGTTGCAGAAAGGAAAAACAGGACCCTAATTGAGGCAGCTAGAACTATGTTAGCAGACTCACTTTTACCTATCCCATTTTGGGCAGAGGCAGTAAATACTGCCTGCTATGTACTGAATAGGGTATTAGTGACCAAACCTCAAAATAAGACACCTTATGAACTATTAATAGGTAACTCACCTAGTATTAGTTTTATGAGACCTTTTGGGTGCCCCTTGACCATTTTAAACACCTTAGATTCCTTGGGCAAATTTGATGGGAAATCTGATGAAGGTTATTTGCTTGGATACTCTACCACTAGTAAAGCCTTTAGAGTATACAACAAAAGGACCAAAAGGGTAGAAGAGAATCTGCACATTGATTTTCTTGAAGATCAACCAAATGTGACAGGAACTGGTCCTAATTGGATGTTTGATCTTGATTTTCTCACCAATTCAATGAACTATATTCCTGTTAGTGTAGAAAATCAGGTTAATGTGGATGCAGGTACACAAGATTCTTATGTTGCAGGTTCATCAGGAAAAGATAAAGGACCTACTCAGGAATACATACTGCTTCCACTACAACCTCATAGGACAAGGATTCCAGTAGAAGATGTTGCTCCAGCTGCACATGAAAAACCTTCTGAAAGTTCTCCTAAAGACAATGATGTACAAGTTACAGAAGATGTTGCTGATAAGGAAGGACAACATCAGATGACAGAAGATGAACAAGTCTTGCATGATGAACTTGAGAAGATGATTGCTCAAGAAGTGGTTGCTAAAGCTCTGGATGATGCCACAAGACAAGCTTTTGAAGAAGAAAAGAGGAATATTGCATCTCAAAAGAGGGCAGCTCAGGCTACCAGTACTAACAAACTTAGTACTGTTAGGTCATATGTTAGTACTGCTACCACACCATATGTTAGTGCTGCTAGTACTCCCACAGGTGCAAATGCTGGTGAATCATCTTTTGTCTATCTTGGAGGACAAATACCTATTGATGCATCTACTCTCCCTAATGCTGATCTACCCACTGATCCAAATATGCCTGACTTAGAAGATGTTTCAAATGCATTTCCAAATGATGGCATATTCAGTGGAGCTTATGATGATGATGATGTGGGTGCAGAGGCTGATTTCAACAATATGGATAACACCATTGATGTTAGTCCTATTCCCACACTCAGAGTTCATAAGGATCACCCTAAAGGTCAAATTCTAGGAGATCCTAAATCAGCAGTTCAAACAAGAGGAAAGATCCAAAAGGCTTCTTCAGTACAACAAGCTTTGGTAAGCTACATCTATAATCAGAACAGAACAAATCATAAAGACCATCAGAACTGTCTGTTCGCATGTTTTCTCTCCCAAGAAGAACCCAAGAACATATCACAAGCCTTACAAGATGAAAGCTGGGTAGAAGCAATGCAAGAGGAATTGCTACAGTTCAAATTACAGAAGGTTTGGGTACTTGTTGATTTGCCATATGGGAAAAAGGTAATTGGCACAAAGTGGGTCTTCAGGAATAAGAGAGATGAGAGAAGTATTGTTGTGAAAAACAAAGCAAGGCTTGTAGCACAAGGGTTTAGACAGGAGGAAGGTATAGATTATGATGAGGTTTTTGCACCAGTTGCCAGGATAGAGGCAATTAGGTTATTTTTAGCCTTTGCATCATACATGGGATTCACTGTCTACCAAATTGATGTTAAAAGTGCATTTCTCTATGGCACTATTGGAGAGAAGGTATATGTTCAACAACCTCCAGGCTTTGTTGATCATGCTCATCTAAACAAAGTCTATAAGGTGATCAAAGCTCTTTATGGTCTACATCAAGCACCAAGAGCTTGGTATGAGACTCTTTCTTCTTTCCTACTAGAAAATGGTTTTAGGAGAGGCACCATAGACAAAACATTATTTATCAAGAAAAACAAGAGTGACATTATGTTAGTCTAAGGGTATGTGGATGACATCATTTTTGGTTCCACAACACAGTTTATGTGTACTGAGTTTGAAGATTGTATGCACAAAAGATTCCAAATAAGCTCCATGGGTGAGCTCACATTCTTTTTAGGACTACAGGTGAAACAACAACCTGAAGGAATCTTTATTAGTCAAGACAAGTATGTAGCTGACATCCTTAAGAAGTTTGATTTTTGTTCCATCAAAACAGCTACTACTCCTATTGAGTCTAATAAGCCCCTGGTCAAAGATGAAGATGGTGTAGATGTAGATGTGCATATCTATAGGTCTATGATTGGTTCCCTGATGTATTTGACTGCATCAAGGCCAGACATCATGTTTGCTGTCTGTGCCTGTGCTAGGTTTCAAGTCACTCCAAAAGCTTCACACTTAAATGCAGTAAAACAGATTTTTAGGTACCTCAAACATCAACCCAAACTAGGGTTATGGTATCCTAGGGATTCTCCTTTTGAACTAGAAGCTTTCTCAGACAGTGATTATGGAGGCGCCAGTCTTGACAGGAAATCAACAACAGGTGGTTGTCAATTTCTTGGTAGAAGACTGATTTCTTGGCAATGCAAGAAGCAGACGATTGTGGCAAATTCTACTACTGAGGCGGAATATGTTGCAGCTGCTAACTGTTGTGGGCAAGTACTATGGATACAGAATCAGATGATGGATTATGGCTTTAATTTCATGAACACCAAAATCCATATTGATAATGAAAGTACCATATGTATAGTCAAGAATCATGTCATAAGGGATTGCTATGAGAAAAGATTAATAGATGTTGTCAAGATTCATACTGACAATAATGTTGTAGACCTTCTCACCAAAGGATTTGACGTCACAAGATTTAACTTCCTGGTGGTTAGCATTGGGATGTTAAACCTATAGCTACATTTGAGGGGAGATTTGCATTGTAAATACTAAATTTCTAATGTATCTAAGATTTTTACAAATGATTTTGGGTATCACTACTAAAAATAATGGAAAGTATTTAGCCCCAACTTTGACTAAAAAGCTTTTTGCAAATATGAAAAGGGGATATGCAGGGGATTATGTACCATTGCTGCCTGCAATGTTGGCAGGTGCAGCGGTGGATCAAGGTGAAGGCTCAGCAATCCCAACTGAACCCCAACACATACCTAATGATCCAGTCTCATCCACATCTCAACCAATAATTCCATCTACCAATGAACCACTTCCACAACCATCACCTCCTAGGCAACTTGACAGACAGGATACTGAGATTCCTCAGTCTCAGGGTCCTACTTTCACCCATGTAGCAGATGAGGCAACCATCATAGGTGTGAGGGTT
>BQNB010123853.1:0-20029 GCA_026074375.1 Tanacetum coccineum
CAAACTACAAACCACACGGATGATTTTTGCAGTTTACTCTTATCTTTTTATAGACGGACACTTTGATATACTTTCGACAGACTTTTTCTTTTCGTTTTTTCACGTCTTTTTCACGTTTTTTTGTGTTTTTCGTCTTTCTATTTATTTTTTTCTTCGTTGTTGAAACTTGAATGAGAAATCACACGTGATTAAACACTAGTTTGAATATTCTATTAAAATCACATGTGATATTTATTAGAGGTTAAATGAGCTCATGCCCGGTCTGTGGGCTTAGGGTCCATTAGGGTTTAGGTAATCATGTTTTGTAATCTATAAATAAAAAACAAAAAAAACTTGCTGTCGTTTGATGTTCTTTTCTTTTTATTGTTGAATCTTGCTGTTGCTTTGCTATCATGCAAACTCAAGTCGCATGTTAAATGGAACAGGCCTACTGCCATTCAAGACGTCAACAGGAAGGGTTACACTTTGTTACATTGTTCTACTGTTGTTGTTGTTGCTGTTGTTCTTGTTGTTGTTGCTGTTGTTGTTGCTGTTGCTGTTGTTGTTGTTTATTTCTTTAAAAAAGGTTACTTTGGGTTATCTAAAAAAAAGGGATACTTTGGGTTATCCTGGTTCGGGATACTTTGAGTTATCTTGTATGAAAAACAGATACTTTGGTTTATCTTCGGGATACTTTGGTTTATCCTGTATAATACATTGGGTTATCAGTTTTGAAGATCAGACCCGCTCTGACACCATGTTAGATGATGAAAACCCATGAGGTAGTATGTTTATTGATAAGGTATTTATAATGCAACATACCTAGAAACCCTAATGGACCCGAAGCTCACAAACAGGCTTAGGCCATTATATCATCTAATAATATTAATGTTAAATCACATATGATATGCAATAAAATCATATGTGATTTAACGCCTTATCACACTAGATTTTATAAATATATTTAAATTAGTGTTTAATCACATGTGATTTCTTCATACAAGTTTTATGAATATATTCAAATTAGTGTTTAATCACATGTGGTTTCTTCATGCACGTTTTAACAACGAAAAAAACGTAAAAAAGTAAAAAAAACGAACCTGAACCGGTTTTTGGTCAAACCCAGTTTTGTATACCTCTATATGCTTGGCCCAGAAGTACGATAATGTCTCTATAGTTGTTAGTCAAGGTATCAAGGGTATCTAATATCTTCTGCCGATTTAAACTATGTTCCTAAACAAAATAATACAACTATTATATTCTCTAGATATATTATATTTAAGGCATCTATATCTTCACCTTCCATATATTAGATTAGTCCTCTAACCCGCCCAACGAGCGGGCTACTTTCGTAATATTTTGTACATAATTTTATTTTACGTAATACGTTATCTCTATTAGTATTTTGTATTGCATGCAGGGTTCTAAAAAGCACGACATAACGCCGTTAAGGCCTTGCAAAGGTGCGAGGGTGACCTCCACGCCAGGCAATAAACTAAGGTGTAGTCTTAATGCGTGACGTGAGATGAGAAGAGCGTGATAATACATGATGCGTTGCAAAATAGTATAACAACTCTTGAACACAATTTTGTGGCAAGTTGTTAATTTTGTTTAAAATAGATGAACTACAACTTGCAAATTATACTCCATAAATCGCAAATCCACCGAAACCATGAATTGGCCCTAATATGAAGCAGGAAATATAGTAATAAAGTAAAGCATTTGTTCTCTAAAGACATGAACATAAACTACATATCTGGATAGCTAACGCATTAAGCTATTACTGAAAATACATTAAAGGATGACTAAAGATAGTATATTATTTTCTTAATATGAATGAAAACGTTATGGACATTGGTTTTTTTGTGATATTATAAATCTTTGTTTCTATTTTTTACGTGAATTGGAAAACCTAAATGTAGAATCCACCTTTAAACCAAGACCGAATTGTTGACACTTACACTGTGTTCTTGAGTTTTTTCATTAAAAAAAATAAAGAAATGTAAAGCAAACATTTTCCTCTCAAAATTGGAAGGAAACACTTTACTTTAATAATTAACAAAATAACACTAACTTTCCTTCTATTTTCTTTTCTTTCTTAATAACTACTCGATAACACAACCTCTTTTGTTTCATTTTCATTTTCTTTCTTTTTCTTTTTTAAGTCTAATTCGAGAACAGTGTTAAAGATAAAAAGACACAAATGAAAATGCAAAATCATGTTTTACCATCTCGTTTTAATATAGTTTGAAAAACATTTGGATAAATTTCCATTTGATAAGTTCGTTTTTAAAATTTATTTTCTTTTAATATAGTTTGAAAAAACATTTGGATAAATTTCCATCGGATGCCATCTCGTTTTAATATATCTCGCTATAAATATACGCAAAAACCTACGTCATACATTATTGTTCTTTTTTTAACCTTGTCCTTCATCGAGACCACAATGAAACCTAAACCAAAGAGATCGATTGTTCATGTTCCACAAGACGTCATATTTGACCACATACTACCAAGAATTCCAGCCAAATCTGGCTGTCGTTTCAGGTGTGTTTCAAAAGAATGGCACTCGTTCCTTACGTCAGATACGTTTAAAAACAAGCATAATCATCGCCACATCGACGACCATGAAAACAACCTAAAACTTCTGGTCTTATCAAAAACAAAAACGTCAATAGAGTTTACCACCATTGACTGTGAAGCACCACCGAGTGATAAGGATTCAACTCCCACACGCCGCCCTTTACCACCATTTGAAGGTATCACTCCTCGTATAATTTATATACTAGCGTCTTTTCATGGGTTGGTATGTCTAGGCATACAAGAGACGTATGTTTATGTATACTCCCATCTAATCTTATGGAATCCTTTGACGAATGAGTATAAGAGGTTGTCCAAATCTACTCCTTTAATGAATGGGTATATTTGGTATTACAGATCAATTTTCGGATTGTATCACAGCTGTTGTGAAGATGACTACAAGTTTCTATTTGTAGATTATTTTGACCATAATGTCTACATATACTCGTTGAAATCAGACTCATGGAGAAAAGTAGACGTCTTTCAACATACACTTCATCCTGGAAGTCCGAGTCGAGGTACTTATTTGAATGAAATCTTTACTTTATTGGAAAGCAAAACTTCTGGACGCTTAGATTCAATAATAAGGTTTGACACAAAAACTGAACGGTTCTCAAAGATAGAAACTCCGAATGTGGATGTTAATCCCAATGCCTATAGTACTAATTATTATGACACTATTATGGTTAAAAGTGATTGCATTCAGGTTTGTGTCAAATATGACATTAATATAAGTTGTGATAATGGTTTCGAAAGGACGACCTGTATTAAATTGTGAAAGTTGGATGAAAATGATAATATGAAAGAAGTGTTAACTTGTCAACTAAGGCCACATGGTTATGATCATACTATTAGCTCTCTGCGTCCATTCCACTTAATCGGGGATGAATCTTTTAGACGATGTTATAGAAAGTATCAAGGACAAGGAACTGACTTTTTTTTTTCTCTTTTATAGATTTGGAAAACATGTTATAGCTCACAAGTAAAATGTGGCTTTGTGTGCTATAAATACATTCAGACCCGATATATAAGCTTTACGCAACAAAAAGCAGCACCATATACGGCGGACGAACACGAACATAGGCTTGTTTGTCTTTGTTCGTTTAAGTTTAGCCGGACAAATGAACGTACACGAACGCTTAAACGTATGAAATTTTTTGTTCATGTTTGTTAGTTAAGAAAATAAGATTGTTCATGTTCATTCTTTAAGGCGTTAAACGAAGATAAACGGACCGAAATAATGAACGTATAAAAACAAACACAAAATATGCAAAAATTATCGAACATCATCTTTAACACTCGATATCAGATCATCACACTAACAAATTCAAACATTGACATAAAAACATAAACAATTCAATTCGATACCGTGAAAAAAAATCTTTTTAAAGCTATCCAATTTTCGAATTCTTGAATGGGTATGTATAATGTATCAAGTTTGTATTGAACGAGATCACCAATGGTGAAATCAACTTTTTGGCTGCAAGGCATGTTCTTCTGGTTTTCTGGATTGACAGAGACATTGAATGTGAAATATTTGATTTTCTGCAAATCCAAAGATTCGAAAAATTAGTACTATTCACTGAATAGCATTCAGTCGCGTAATTGACATTAAATGATTCTTATTTGGCTTGTGTACTATTAAAAGAAATAGTTGGACGTCGAGATCAGCAGCAACAGGAAATGGTCAAAAGGTTATTCCTATATTTCATAAACCTTTTATCCTTGTTTTCATGTTCATATGGAGGATCTAACTTATCTATAAACGTTGGTTTCAGGAATAAGAATGAAGCGTTTTGATTTGCAACAAGTGCCATGTCTCAGTGCTTAGAAGGGATCAAGCATTTATGCAATTCCCTACTTTCCTGTTGTGATCTTGAATTAACTAAACAATCGCAGGGGCTCAATGATTTGTATGCAATTAGTCTACCATGTTATTATGCTAGTATATCTTTGCTCATAACTTTACGGGTTATAATACTTGTAGAATCCTGTAACTTTCAAATTTTGGGTGGTTTAGCCCTGTTACTTTTTTGTGTCAATTTTTCTAAGTTTCCAAAAAACACTTTGGAGAACGGCATAAAAAGTCAAGGGGCTTGATGAGTGATTGAAATTGGTGTATTAAATTTAATCGTTAAGGGAAACGAAAAACTCGAAAAAACGCATAGGGGTTAAGCAAATGGTGGTAGCTACACTTGCTGAATCAGGGATGAATCTTTTAGACGATGTTATAGAAAGTATCAAGGACAAGGAACTGACTTTTTTTTTTCTCTTTTATAGGATTTGGAAAACATGTTATAGCTCAATAAGCTTTTCGCTATGATACTTTCAGACCTTTACATGTGCCTATGAATAAGTGCTTATTGCAACACAAAGCAGCACCATATACGGCGGACGAACACGAACATAGGCTTGTTTGTCTTTGTTCGTTTAAGTTTATATATCGAACATCATCTTTTACACTCAATGTTCGGTTCATTTACAGCTCTAACGGCGGTAACACAAGTTAAACACGCAAAATTTTGTCGTCGAACATCATCTTTAACACTCAAAGTCAGATCATCACACAAATTACATATTACATAAACAATTCAATTCGATACCGTACAGAAAAAAAATATTCACATGATCAGCAGAACATAGTCTAAAAGAACAAGTAACAATTCATAAAACATAAAACATCGTTGATGTTAAAAATAAACATCACGAAGAACAAGTTAATGATAATAACTATTAGGCAAAACATTTAAAAACTTCCGATGCTGGTACGACGGTGACGTTGTGCCATAGGCCCATGGTGCTGCTGCAGGTGGTAATGCACCCGTACTGGGTGCTCCTGTATGGTGTTTGGTTATTGATTTGTCTACGAGTACAATCAGTAGTGGGCCAGCACAGAATCCAAGGAATACGCCGATAGCCAACACAACAACGAGTGTGATAGCAATGAGGGTATATTTGACGCAAAGTTTGCCGGTTTTCTTACGATCCATGAAACAAAAACACGAAATCTTGAAGCAAGTTAAAAAGAACGCAAACCTTAAACCCTAGAAACCTAAAGAAGAACAATATATAGTCGTACGTTACTTTAGTAAAACGGTGTGAATGTGAAGAAAAAATAGTTTCGATCAAGTTTTGATAGATGTATTTATAAAGTGTTTTGGCATGTCACTAATTTATAGAATCATAGTTTGGGTTTAACTCGTATAGTTTTTTAAATGTGTTGTTATAGTACATGTAATTATAAAAAATACTCGCTTGATACCTGAAAATTTTATTTCGTTGAGTTAAGTACATAGATCGTCCTTGTGGTTGTCCCGAAATTGCAACTTTCGTCCTAAAAGTCCCGAAATTACACCCGTGTAGTTGTCCATTTTGAGTTGACCGGTCCTTTGACCGTAACTACATCCGAAATTTAGTTATCTTTTTCTCTCGTCAGGGGTATTTTCGGCAGATCACAATAATTGCCACCTTAAAGACTAATGGTGTTACCATTTAACTCCCACATAAGATCTCCCGTCAAATCCCACTCCTTATAACTCCCTTGATACATAGCCCAATTCCTACTTCACCCAATCCAAAACTACTCCCAAGAACCCTAACCTCTAAGATCAATGGCCTTATGTTTTTGTGGGCTTTCGGCAGTCACCCGAACATCCTGGAATGATACTAATCCAGGTCGCAGGTTCCTTAGTTGCCCACAGATTGAAGGCCAACGTTGTATTTATTTTGGGTGGGTGGATCCTCCCATGTGTCAAAGAGTATTGATGATAATACCGGGTTTTTTAAGGGCGACGAATAGGTTAGAAGCTGGCATGATGGTGCTTGTGCAAGCAAACAGGAACTTGAAGAAGTATTTAATTTTGAGTTGGGTGGCATTTGCCTTTTTTGTACTTTTAACTTAGGTCTAGTGGTTGTTTAGTGGTTCTGTGTTGGTGTACTTTGATGGAAGTTATAGTATGATGATGTAGGTTTATGTCTATGATCTTAGATGATCTTGTTTGTTGTTGTCTGATGTTGTTTATGTAAGAACCAATGGTTTTGGTATATTAGTAATGAAAATTGGTCTATATTATATACATTGTTTGTATTGTTTATCATTTGGTTTTGTTTAATAGTTTTGTAAGAACCATGTTTGACTTTAGAAGTCAAACTCAGTAACAATAGCATCACAATGTACACTCTTAACAACAGATGACTTTAGAAGGTCTAAACATAAATTTAATACTTGTAACCAAACATAGAGTCAACCAAACAGAATACTTCTAAGCAAACACAAACCAAACACAGAGTCAGCCAAACACAGAGTTATTGCATGACAACTAGAGTTATAATCCTAATTACATGAAAGTAAACAGAATTCATATTGTTTAAAGATCCACAAGTTTCTTGGTCTTTCTTTGTGATCCAGAAGCTAGACCTGCTATTGGTCCTTGAAAACCTTTCCTGGGTCCTTGTTTTGTTGTGCTCTGTGCTGCACTGGGTTGACTTGAGGCCTTCCTTGCATCAGCAACTTGACCAGAGACCTTCCTTGAACTAGCAGCTTGAACAGAGACCTTCCTTGCACCAACAATTCTTTATTAAACGTTATGGATAACCAGTTGCCTTTCTGGTGTTACTTTACGAAACGTTATCTATAGAATAATAATCCACAATTCCTTATTAAACGTTATGGTTCTAAATCTACTTGTAATATCTATGATATTATCATATTGTTTACACAATTAAGCACATGTTGTGTTTTTTGTCTTCATAATATGATGTTGTACTTTACACAAGTGGGAGAAATCTCAAAATATGTGCAAGAAACAACATATTATTGGTTTTTCTTGACCGTAAGATAAGAAAGCTAATAAACCTACTAGGACTTAAACATACAATATGTTTGTTGCCCTATTACATTCAAATGTCATGATATAATGTAAAGCTACTTCAACATTCTGACTACATATTTTAGACAATCTAATTGTGGTTAAATAATAATAATCATAATTTTGAAGTATGAAATTAACTTGAAATTAATATTAAACTCAAGAGATTGTGTTCATAACTACTTTAGTTACTATAATTATGTTTTTTAGTTAAGACATAATTAGGAAGTCCTTGAATTAATCAATGACTTATAACATAAAGTATGTAGTAAAATTGTTATGTCTTCTTGTTAACGCAAAAACATGAGGTCCATGAATTATTCAAAGACTTATAATGTATACTTGATATGTTTTGTTTTCTTGTAAACACATGAATATATAATTCTTGAACAGTTTTGTCTTCTTGTGAACACGTGAACATAGGGTTCTTGTATTATTCAAGAAATATACACTATAGCATGCACTTGGGTCAAAAATACTGAATAAGCATTTTGGCTCAACCCAATTGACAAGTTTTTGATCCAAAGAGAATTAAGTTATTTATGGAATTCTAATGAAGTCTCACAATTCCAATACTTATAGAATACCACGTTATCATGGTATGTCTAATAGGTTGAAACAAACTATATTCATATTGTTTGATTCATGATAGCTTTAATTGTGTGTGTCATGAATAAACTTAATATAGTTCAAACCTATAAGGTATTCAAGACAACCCACGACTGAAACCCCTAAACCCTTAGGGATTTTCGGTTTTTCCACTCAAACCAATCGAACCCTAAAACCTTTTGGGTTTTCGATTTTTTCTACACTTCCTAGCTTGAAGATTGTAGTTTTGGTGTTCCTCCTAGCTCGACGTAACACAAACCTTTGCTAAGGTTTTCGGTTAAAGGGTGATATAAGAATTAGGGTTGCTACAAACCCTAATTAGGGTTCTTGAAAAGAATTCTATTATGTCTTGATTAAAGTTCTGAAATTTTTTAAAATCTAATGAAGCATAATATTAACAAACTAGATATGAGAACTTAATATGTGTTTTATGTTTCCCAATTAAGAACAATTTATTGTTGATTAAGTACTTAGTATTTAGAGAATTTTCTCTACTTACAAAAGTAAGTGGGAGCATCTACAAATCTTGAAGTGATTCAAGAATAAAATACATTACCTTCTAAATCCACTTGTGAATGTCATACTAAGGTTAAACATAAAAATGTTGAACTAAAGTATAATGTAACTCTCATTCATAAATCCGAATGGATGCCTCATCACTTGACTGAATTAATGCTGAGGAATATTAGTTAGAGGGTCATAATAAGCCTGCTAACTAATAAGATGAATTATGAATGACAAGATGCAGTCCTTAAAAGACAATCAAAATTTTAAGCTTGATTGATCTTTCACCAAACAGTAAAATGTAAGGTAAGAATGAGTTTCTTTTAAGGCTCATAAGGACAAGATTGTATACATATTAATGCCTGACTGATGACAAAAGATTAATCTTACTCAAGTAATTGACTATGATTAAATCTTTCTTTTCTACACGCATTAATTATATAAAGATTACTAATTGTCATACAAGTTTTCTTAAATCTGCAATATGGCGAATTAAGGATCATAACTCTTTCCTTAATGATTACCTTGCGAGGACGATGTGTAATCAAAAGGGTTATGAGTCTATATTTGTAATATGACAATTAAGTTTTATAACTCTATTCTTTATGATTACCTTTTTGCGAGGACGGCGTGTAATCAAAAGGGGATATGAGTTTAAAATAATCTTTATAATGTATACAAGATAATAGAATCCAAGTGTGGATTGAATCATGCATCTAGGAGCTGAAATCTTAAGTTTAATCACAAAATAGTTTCTGACTAAATTAAGATAACTTTTGAGTACACCTGACATTAAATGGGAGCACTATGTTTTTCCTTAAATTTCATATGTTGTGAAACATATTGAAGGTATCATTCCCTCAAAGCTAGATATTAATCCTTAGATTGGAATAAAACTTCACTTGGGAATTTAGGAAATAAAACAAACGAACTTGGAATAAATGTTTAATGAAACAAACATATGCGGAAATTAAGTCCAACACAATGCAATACATCATTAAAGCAAGTCTTAAATGATATATTTCACTTCAAATGATTTAATACATGGATGGAAACCCTTTTAATGAAGGATTCATCATGTATATCTTATATTGTGTATGAGACTAGTTGTTGCTTTTTCACAAGAGTAGGTCGAGCTAAGAACATCAATATCTAATTGAGAGTGATTTAGATAACTGTTATAACAAATGTTTACGAGTTATATAAGACATAGTGTTGTTTGTGTACACATGATGCTAGAGAATAATCAATCCTAGTTAAAGTATAATTTCATCTTTTATGATAAATCTACTAAATAGATATGCTTAGCTAAGAACAACGTTGCATTTCGCATTAAAGAATAAGAATACTTTACATTTTAAGAAACTGTAAAGATGACTATCTGAGAAAGGTATGTTGTTGACTTTAAATACCCCATTAAAGGTGTTGTCACATTTCTATACTATGATACTTGTAATAGTATGCAAATATACATACGACACTCATCATATCATTCAAATCCTTCATAAATTTGTGAATTTAAAACAAGTATTTAGAAAGTTTACTCAGATAACTATTTAGCTGTCTTGTAAAGAAATAGTTGAGAATGTTAGAAACATTGGATTTCTACTTGCTAATTAGTTTCAAGCATATCTGTTTTAGTATTTGGATAATTGGGATTGAAAAAAAATTATACTTTCTGATGAATAAAATTACTTGGTATTTGTTATTTATTCATATAATAATTGTTATCCTATATTTGCATGTTTAATCCTTGAATAATTTTATCATTCTAAATATATCCATTGTTAGTTAACAATATGCGAATATTGTTATGTAAGGTAAATATGACTGTTGGTTATATTCTTTGAATATACGGATTGTTTCCGCCAAACTCATATGTATTCACCAGGGATGCATACTGGATACCCCAACCTTCGAATATTTACTTTTGGATCCTTAGTCATGAGTAAGATATCGAAAATAGTTTAATAAGTCATCTTAAAACTTGAGATACAAACAAGTTCTGTATGTGTGGATATCACTTTGTGATTATAGCTGTATGGTAGTTATAAAAGCTATTTTTTAGAGTGAATGTGAAGCAACATCCACGACACTTGTAGTCAATAAAGGATTTGTTCCTCCACATTATATGGGCATAATGATACCATGGCGCCTCTCCAGAATTAATCAGATAATTGTGTGACCGCACCCAAAAGGTAATTTTAAGATGATTCTTAATTACATTTGGTATATCTGAATTAACTTCTATAACGAGAATCTAAATGGTTAAACTATATGGAATGATTAGGATCCATATCCATGGTTTAACGGTATCTGAACAAAGGGATGATAAAAGCAAGTAATTAATAACCATTAATAAGCTGAGATTGTTCTTGAAACTATTATCTGAAGTATTTCTAATCTAAAGGTAATTGTGTGTGTTTACTAGACGTTGCCAATTATAAGTATATCTGCAAGCCTGTTACTTCGCCTCCCAAGTGGGAGCTGTTAGAATTTGGTAGTCGGTTCCGCAAGTTATACGTTAGAAATACATGAGCCTATTGGGGGCACACACGTTAAATACGAAGAGTATGGTTTAGTTCACGATTTATATTTAAATAGTTATTTAATTAATTACTTGTTTAATTAATTATATATAACATTCTAAATATAGAACCAAAGGACTAAACTGGATAAAACCCAAATCCTGTCGATCCCTTAGTTTGGCCGAAACCCACAAGGGTTCTAGAAGGGGTGTTTGTGGCCGGTTATAGAGAGGAGAAAAAGGAAGGAGAAAGATTTGTTTTTAATTATAGTAATTATACTAATCTTTTCCTACAAGATTTAGGGTATTGGGGTGCCTATATAAACACACCCCATATCCCTCATTCTTCATTCATTGTTTCTCTAATCAACTAAGAATTTTGGTGTTCTCTCCCCTCTCCCTAAAAACCCTGAATCGAATTCCTCAAGGGAATTTCGGTTCTCTCCCATAACCGAATTCAACCAAACAACCTTTTAGGTTTTTGGTTTTCCACTTTTACTTGATCTCCTTGCTTGACTAATTCAAGATACGCGTGGTGGTTTATTGGTGATTCCTCAAAGGTGACGAATTAGGGTTTTATTAATATAAACCCTAATTAGGGTTTGTTTGATTGGTTCGACTACAAAAGAAACACAAGGCGTGTGTTTGGTTTTTGGTGTTACACTTGGTGTTTGATTGTGAAGACAAGACTAGTAAATTCTTACATACTTGCTTGACGTGTTTGTGTGAGCAACCGTAGAGGCGTTTTATTTTAGACGCTTATTGTATTCAAGAATAATCGCAAAAGGTACACTTTCCTTATTTAATATGTGTTAACCTACTTGTTATAACTAGATCCATCCACTGCGCACTCGTAGCTAAATTGGTTAGCTAGATTTGATAAATCCTAACAGAATGAATGTAACACATAATGACTACACAACTATAACAACTATTTCCTTACATAACAGAAATGTAATACAAATGAAGTATCTGCTAACCATGGGGACAATTATTATTATTATCGCAAGTCGTTGAGCAGCATCAGTGGATCATCTTCTTCATTCCCAACCGGGACAGGGAAGAGGCGATTTTCAAGAAATTTGAGCTGCCCAAAAGAGGAGGAATCGAAGGAGGAGGACAATATTGTTTTACGGTCACCAGTACCATGGAGATCAAGATCCGAGAGGATGCAACTCAGAGAGGAGAGAAGGAGGAAATCTAATCAAAATCTATCCACGAAGATGTTGGTATCCATAAAAAATGTATCCACAAAGCTTACCAGCCCCTCCACCTCCTCCTCCTCCTCCTCCACCACCACTACCACCTCATCGCCTAGTACTTCTAAACAATAACAAAATTAAGATGAATACTAGTACTAGGTATTGTCCTCACAATCAAGATTCTCAAAATAGGAAAAGACAGGGTGGCAGGCTGGTAGAAGACGTAACTCCAACACATAAATATCATCGTACTCTATCTCACGACAAAGAAATTGAAAGGTTTATAAAAACAAGAGGAAGAAGTAAAAAGAATAACATGGATGATGATGACACATAGAAAAAAAGTTTTATGGAGTACCCAAAAAAGCAACAATGACAAGCTTCAACATCCACCCGCATAAAAGATTCAGATCAAAGTAGCAGCAGCAGCAGCGAGGACGAGGAGGATGATGATGATAAGCTTCAAGAACTTGCTTCAACGAAGGATAACGAAGCAATGAATGAAGAAAAATTGATGTCAGGGAGTGATCATATTGTGGACAAGAAAGCTGATGAATTCATAGCAAAATTTAGAGAGCAGATTAGATTTCAGAGAATAGCATCCATTAGAACAACAACTACTACTCAAGCTAAAACTAAAACCGGACCTACCATCCGGTAACTATATACTATATGTGTATAATCCACTTCATATCTACCTACATGAGGATAGCTTGTATTTTAATTTTGCTTATTTACTGTCTTGATTTATAAGCAACGTTATTAGTGTTGTTTATAATGGATGACTGATTTACATACGTAACTTGCAGCGATTTACAAATGTCACAAAAGTTATCTTATTTACGTCTATACCGAATGACTTCAAGTTAGCTTCAATATTATGTTTTTACACTTAAACATTAGTTGAAATATAAATAAACTTTGTATATATTCATATTGTTGATGGAATGGAATGCTGAAATAAATCATCGTATTCTTCTCACCTAAATGACAGACTTTTTCGAAAAGGGGGTGGAAATGCGTTTAACTAAATTGCATCAAATAGATACTTTAGTAAGACCGAACCGGACCGACCAGACCGAGGACCGAAAATAAGGAAAAGGATGGACCGAGAACCGGACAGAAATAGGTTTGGTCTTGTCCGATCGATCCGGTTCGGTCCGGTTTCTCGATCCGATCCGGTCTACGGTCCGTTTCGCTCACCCCTACTTTAGTGTATAGCAAATCCCATAATAGTTTAATCCTTTAACTCTTAGTTGATTTGTGGTTTAATTACTTAACTAATTTTGGCAATGCATCTATCTTAATGCATTTATTTTAACTTTGTGGGATTTAGCTGTACAATAGCAACGTACTTTGTAAAATGTTTCGTTTTGGTACGTGAACTTTTTTTTGTTCCACTTAATGTAACGAACTTTCAAGTTTTGTTCCATTTTGCACATTTTGATGACGTATCACATTATAAGTGGTTCCACGTGTCAACCTTTCAAGTATGACACGTCATCAAAATGTGCAAAATGGAACAAAACTTGAAAGTTCGTTACATTAAGTGGAACAAAAAAAAGTTCACGTACCAAAACGAATCATTTTACAAAGTACGTTGCTATTGTACAGCTAAATCCCTAACTTTGTTTGACTATATTTTTAAACGGAAAATGATTAAAATACTCACTTTTACTAGCATACTTTACTAAATACCTAATTTTTATAAAAATAAAACCCCACAAAATCCGCATGATTTGTGAATTTTATGACAAAAAAATCACAAGGTTTGACTTTGCGAGGTCAAACTTTGCAATTATTTTTAAAAAATTGCAAGGTTTGATCTCGCAAAGTTAAACCTTGTGAATTTTAAATTGCTCATTTTCCTTTGGTTTTCACATTTAGCTCAAAGCATGAAACTTGTAGATATCCTTTTCTAGTTTAGTTTCTTGTTGAATCACTCAAAAAGAAGTTCGTATGAGAAAATTATGGCCAAATACCACAACAACTTTTTCTCGTTTAGTTGTTGTGGTTTTGTTCATAACTTAATCATACGAATTTTTTTTGCGTGATTCAAAAGGACACTAGACGAAAAAGAGAGATCTACAACTTTCATATTTTGAGCTAAGCGTAAAACCGAAGGAACGTGGAGCAATTTTCAAAGATTCGCAAGGTTTGACCTTGTAAACTCGAACCTTGTGATTTTTTGAAAATTTCACAAACCTTGAGGACTTTATGGGTATTTTGAAAAATGAGTATTTTATGAAGTATACTAGCTTAAAGACCCGTTTAACACCGGGTGTATTTTAAAGAATTTATTTTGTAAGAAGTTATATGCATAAATAAAGTAAGAAAAACACCGAATGTAAACAGGTTCTATTAATATATGAAAGAAATAATCAAATAATAAGTGAATTATTAGGTAAACATTTGAGTTTGTAACAATTAAATAAATAAACATCCTAATTTAAACGCAAGTCTGTGGTTTGGAATGCCTAAGAACATCAATCAATTTTTGATCAATATTTTTCAATAACATTATTGCGACTCCTACTTTTAACGCAAGTCTGTAGTTTGGAACACTTGAGAACCTCAATCAATTGATAAAAATTCTGGTGAGAAAATGTATTGATCTATGGCGGTGCCACGTGCAGTTTTATCTATGTTGTCGCAACTTAAGTAAACCATTTGTAAATTTCTCCAACAAATGATCGTTTATAGTATCCACAATTTCATTCGTAAGAGCAAGAATGGCCCTTTCTTGGAAGTATGACAGATCAATTATGTTATCCAAAATGTTTGGATAAGTAAAATCAATAATAGACGTTACCGGGTCATTAGCCGCATATATAAGAATTTCGTCAGCTACATCTATCGAAACTTCTCTGTCGTTTCTTTTCACGGTCCAATGAAATAAGGTAATTAAGTAATCATGTTCATAATATGATGATAGAAGATAACATTATTTAGGAGAATATATGTACATTAATATGAGTTAGAAATTTAGCATGATGGTTGATTTTGTCACTATGTCCATAAGCGCATATTGTAAGCATCTTATAACTTTTTAAGTACTTCTTAATTATAAGTATAACCCTAATAATAATAATTCTAAGACCCGAAAGCAAAAAGATTTTAGGGTTACCCGACCATTTCGACATGTAACAAAATCACCCATATCGACCTGTTACACACAACCACCCGACTATTTTCACAAAATCACCCCTATCAACCGGTTACACAAAATTAATCATATCAGCCCGTTACATAAAATCGCCCATATCAACTCATTACACAAAACAATTATAACGATGACGCTTAATGAGTTTTACCATTAGAACCATTTTCCACCCGTAAAAATATCTAATGGTAGAATGAATGTAACACATAATGACTACACAACTATAATAACTATTTCTTTACATAACAGAAATGTAATACAAATGAAGTATTAGCCAACCATGGATAATAAATAATTGAATCATTACTATTAAAACACAATTTAAATCCACATTCATTCTATATAGTAGGAGTTTAGATATGCCTATTTAAAGATATTATCTACCTAATTTAACATTTAAATAACACTTGCCGACATATAGCCAAAATTTAGAGATACTTTTAGTCTACATCACTTATAAGCCTTTCTAAAAATGCATAGACGTCAAAGTTTCAATTAACAGTAGTAGAAGTGTTCATGTTAGTTAATACACCATGGTTTCCTTATAGTTTATTTGATGTTCATGCGTATCAATGAACCTAAGTAACATGATAAACTAAGTTATTTTATTGACCCGATTAAATTAAACATACGGCTTACAACTTTTTATATCTCCTAACCAAATTAGATGCCATACAAAAAGGTTCTTGTAACTTGTAATTTGCCTCCAAAGCGGTCCAAGAGAGGGTAGAAGAAGAAATCAGCACACACTTAAATACAATGAAATCAATTGTCAACCAATATCTATTTTGATAAAATATATTGTGCTAATTTTTTGTTAGAAAAAGTAGGAGACTAATACGACATGGTCTGTTAATAGGGGTAAAAATAATATATGTAAGTTTACAGGAGAACACATAATCACCATAAGAGAAAACTTAATCAAGCTAAATCTCATTACTCATCTATATAATATACCTCATAAAGAAGAAACCTACCATACTTTTTAAGAACTAATTTTGATGTTTTGACGGCTCTTAAAATTGCTTACAACACTATACTCAAAGCTAAGTTTATCATGAACTATTTCCTACTTATTTTATTTTGAAATAAACTATTTAGAGGTTACCTTATGTGTCAAATCTAACCCATGTACCCACTTAATGGTCTATTTTAGGTTATCTTTTTATCTAAAAACGGCTCAAGTGGCTCACAAGTCGAGACCAAAGGAAATGAGCCGAACATGTTGAATATCGTTTGAAAATGTATGCAAATGAAGCTAACTTCCTAAATGATTTATTAAAGACAATGTAAATAATTTATATAATAATACAACTCATCTAAGCATATTACACAGTTACCACTTACGAAAAAATATGACGTCCAACAACTTTACAACTTTACGCCTTCATATCCTTATTATATGCTTAGATATAATAGTGTAATATGCATATAATGACTAACAAACAAAAACGAACATAAACATGTCTCATTAGTTTTTAAAAGGAATAATAACTAATAAGTTAATGTTACAATAAATTAGTCGGTTATCAAGTATTAAAAAAATAAACGTTCAAGAATACTTGTTGACCCGTGAAGTCATAATTTTGTGTTTAGTATTCATGTGGACCCGTGAAGTAAGATTTTTTTGTCATGATTAGTATACATTTATGTATAAAATAGTTAAGTCATGTAGGTAAGAGATTCTGATAATAAAGTTGACCCGTGAAGTAAAATTATATGTGATGATTAGTATAAAGTTTTGTATAAAAGATGTAGATGAGGGACTCCTATAGTAGAGCTTGTATCGAACAAATGAGAGTTGTAACATAATATTTCAAAACATAATATTATTGAGATAGCAGCCTACTCAACAACAATCATTTGATAAATAATATTACACGTTAATGAGTTTTGGTGTAGAAAGTAGTCACTTTTTTGTTGCCTCATGCTTAAATTGCAACTATTTAATATGTTTCCCGTATTGATTTTCAATCAATTTATAAGGCGAATTGCGGAAGTTGCGATCATATTGAAGTAGCAAAGATGATTGGGAACTTTTGTGATATAAGACAAAAAATAAAAACCATCTTCATGTATGAGATATTTAAGGAACATTAAAACTAATGGCTAAGCAAAATGGCATCGTAGGTTTGAGACACATCAAAAATAAAAACTCATACACTTCGTGGGTAATAAATAGTTACTTGATAATTTTCTTAGTACATGGTTATATATATAATTTAAAGAAAGTTAACACAATAACACTTAATGGGTTAACCCAACACTACCCATTTGCATCCTCTGTATGCAATCAAATTATATGTGCCAAGAACATAGCAGATTATGATATGAAAAGGTGACCGAGCAGCAGAGGTGGCAAGTTTGACACATCCTTATACAAACTCATTCCAAAGAACTACTCATTTTCACCAGAACCCATTAACCTACCCAGCTGACCCGTTACATTAAGAGAGTGAATCTCCCTAAGTATTCTGTGGTATAATACGTGATTTCAATCCCAAAAAAAAAATCAAACATTAGAATATATTAATTGAGTCAAAGGTATGTAGAGATAATTTGGAATTGTAGAATTGAAACCGAATGGTATTAATAGGTTAACAAAAATAGGATGAATTGGAACTGAAAGGGAAGGAGTTTTGTAGAGGAAGAATGGTGCATTGTGTGGTAGTACCATTTTGTTTAATTATGAAATTCCACATCATTACATTAATTGTGTTTTTAATGTTTGTGTTTTTTAGGGTTGTAAAAAATCTATCTATATCTATATCTATACACATATAGATACAGATATAGATAGATTAAGCTATTCACTTAGCTTTACTTTTACATCGAGGCCTGCAAACAACACATACACAATTCCTATTTATACACAATTCCTATTTATACATTCTAAGACATTTGTTGTTCAAGTAAAATTCTAATAGTTGTCTCTTTAATAGTATTGTTACCATTGAATAGTTAATCTTATTTCACTTTGTCGTTACTGTATTAAGGTCAGTGTTCTTCATAATGTTGAGCGACCGCATAGGTTGCAAAGCTGGCTTCGGATACTCATACTCGTAGTCTTTGTCAACATCATGCATATTTCTGCCATATACGAAGTATTTTGTCCCCTAGCTGTAAATGGCATTAGGTTAAAGGCTCGAGTTGTTTTTATGTCTCTAGTAATCTTCCTCTGAGCTTTGGCACTGATTCTGGGCTAAATGAAAGAAATTAAAAGATAACATAACATCATTTAGATGCACAAAAGATTAATTTAATTAGAAGAATAAAATTATTTGTACCTTGCTCCTCTTATGGATTACTCTAGCCTCTGTAATGAAGTTAGCAAAAAACTTTAGGATCTGCACGCATACGCAAAATATCGTGATGAATAATTTCCTCGATAACAATACCTAAAAAAAGAGAAGGGGGTTATAGTTGCTAATATTGTGCTACTATTCAAAGCTGATGATTAATTAATTAGTACTAAAACAAACAAAAAGGTATTTTTTTCCTTATTAGATTATCTTGCATACATTCATTTTTATTGAACACAAGCCATAGAGGATCATAATCTCCTAATTTGAAATACTTAACCTCAACGACACTCTTTAAGTCATAACTAAACTTCAATCAAAGTTTGAAAATCTGCAAAAAAAGTGATTTTATTGAAAAACTTCAAAAGGAAAAAGAAAGAGTAACCATAGGTATTGTTATCACCACTCACAACATAAAAAAGCACTTTCCGTGTTGTTTGTTTGTGTGATTGTGAGTCATGGATCTAATGAAGATGGATGAAAGTGTAGAAATCACGGGTTTTTTTTAAAGAGATGTGTAATATAGTATAGAAAAGACCGATAAAACTACCAAACTGGAGTAAAGGTAATACAATAAATTTCCATACAAAATACTAACATATAAACACTAATTACAGGAAAGAAACTATGAAAATTATACCTTTTAGGCCTTGCAGATTCGAGGACCATGATACTTGAAAACTGTTGTCCATGATGCAACAAAGAAGTTGCAAATTAACTTCACCAGAGCTCGCTGCCACCCGTAGAAATGTATATGAAATGAGATTAAGCATAGTTAAACAAAGTGATTCAAAAGCAACATCTTATACATATTGGACTGAAAATAGTATGTAACTTTAGAGATGATTAACATGGAGGTAAATTTTGACCTATTTACTTATGAATGGTCAATTTGGGTCGCGTTTTATATCAAAGAGGTCATATGAAACTACATGTTCAAAAGGGTCAAGTATCACCCACGATCTATGTTAATCCATATTCAAAGTATTAGATATAACGATATTGTTTTCCTAACACAACAAATATCAATAACTTCTAGTGAAAGAAAGTGGTTGTAGGTGGATCCAACCCCCCAAATTAGCTTCCGCTGCTATATGTCAAATATGAGGGTGTTATATAAATATTTTAAAGAATGATCTTCAAATTGAAAATAAAAGTCAAACTGAGTTTTGTGAAATCTGTTAAAGAGCTAAGCAAATTAGAGAACCGTTTCCTTTAAGTGATCATACTTCTTCAAAACTTGGTGAACTTGTTCATTTAGATTTGATGGGACCATAAAAGGTGACTAGTTATGT
>BQNB010123854.1:0-20029 GCA_026074375.1 Tanacetum coccineum
TACATTTAGTCACATAAATATCTGACTGTGTGACCGTTCAAAAAACAGCATGTGTGACGAAATCTCAGATTTGTACTAGTGTATGTCAATTTCTTTTTGAGATAATAGTCATAGAGTTTCATTTAACTTTCGTTTAAGTTTGTCATAATCAACTGTATGGTCATTTAAGGACTTGTATGTCTCAAGCTCAGTCTGTTTGCATTGAAGTGCAATTAAACAACTATCCCGAGTAGTATTAGACTCCTCAAGATTGGATTTGCACTCTTTTAATTCATGAGCAAGTGATGTGTTTGCTTTCTTTAATTGCTTTTGAATCTTTTTGTTTTCATCAACATCAAGATTTAAATTTACAATTAAATTAGCAAGGGCAACACGCTCATCATCACGTTCTTTGGCATTTTGGCCAGTCTGAATATTATCATTACACATATTCGTTGAATTAGGAATGATATTACTATCAATCTTTTCCACTACACATGTGTTGTTAATAGATTCAGGTTGCTCACAATGCTATCTCTCATTGGCAAACACATTATATTCAGCAACGTATTGTACGTGTTCCAATGGCTTAGTATCAGTTCCCGAGTCTGCAATAGGAACCTCCTGAATCTTTTCCATATAGCTGTAATGTGCTTTTAATTCTTGTTCATCGATCTCTTTATCCGTGTCCTCTAGCCAATCCCCTTGCTTTGCTTGTAATGGAACACCTTTCTTAGCTTGTTTGCACAACAACATCCTTTCCTTGTGATTAGTGTAGTTTTTTTTACCCTTTTTGGTTTCCTACATTTCTTAGAAAAATGACCAAATTCCTTGTAATTAAAATAATGTATCCTGGTCTGCTACACTACCTGACTGCCTACAGTATCCCTAGCCCCAGCGGCAGTCACTGTACTCTGATTCCTAAACTGCCCAGTCTGATTATCATTCTTGTACCTTGAAAAGGTATCTACAATCTTGTTTCTGGAGTTTGAAGAAGTTTTAAGGTTGTTGTTGGTAGGTTTGTAGATCTTTTTGAAGTACTTTGCAATGAGTGCCAAGTTTTTTTGCATATTCTAATATCTCTGAGTTTGTTTTGTATCACTGTCTTCTTCAGAAGTTGACTCAGATGAAGGTGTGATTGGTTTGGCTATCTCTTTGTCTTTGTATTTGGTAAATGCATAAGATCTGGTGGAAGATGATTGTTTTGATGGTGGTGCATATGGTTTGTGAGATTTTGATGCTTGATAATAGGGATCTGTATATTGTTGAGCAGCAGCAACAAGTGCTAATGTGTTTGCATTCTTGGCTATCCTCTCAGCACGGATTTTATTAACTTCATTTTGATACTATTTCAGAACGTCAAAGAGTTTGTGATATGATAATGTGTCCAAGTCATGATTTTGCTTGATAATTGTCACAAATCTTAACCATTCTGGTTGAAGTTGTTGAAGACACTGAACATTGACTTGCATCGTAGTAACTGTCAAGTTTTTTCTTATCATTTCATTCATCATCTTGTAAAATCTAAAGTAGTATGACTCTATTGACTCCCCATCAAGAGAAGTGAATTTGCCAAACTTCCAAAACAAATTAGTCTTGACAACTTAAATGTTAAGAGATTCACTCTGTTGTAGCCTTTCAATAGCTATCCACATGTCATGTGCTGTCTTGCAAGCATCAACAGTTGAGTATATTTCATCCTCAATTCCAGTCAATAGCAAATGAATTGCTTCCTTTTCTGTTTGATAATGTTCTTTGTTTTTAGGAGACATATTCAAGATTGTCTCAACTGCTGTTCGTTCTGGAACTTCTGAAGAATCATCTGTTGCAGGTACAACTGAAATTATGACAGTAGAAGGTGTGTAAGGACCTTCAAGAATGCATGTCTTCGGGGCATCACCGTTCGATCTTGTATCAATGTATCTTAAGAAACGTAATTGCCACTGTGCATGTCTTCTCATTGGAAGCATTGATAGACGATCCCTTGAACCAGCTACCATGATGTTGTTATGCATTTGACTGTCTGTTGTGGATGTTGTAATTGGAGTAGTCATGATGAATGATTCGTTTGTTATGAAGTAAAAATGATTTTGTAGGATCTTAAGTAGATGTGTTGTGATTAGATTGTGGTTATTAAATTAAAATTCACATTCACGAGATTTTACAGTTCTTTGATTTAAATCGAGAAAAGAATTGAGTCTTTCACGGGATTTTACAAAACCAAGAAGAAACCATGAAACAAGTATTGGTTAATGTTTTTGGTTTGTTGAAGTAGAATTAATTGTCTTTTAAGTTCAAATGATGTTTGATAGTAATTATCCAAAATAATTATAAACCGCTGTCAATGATAAGTAAACCGCTGCCAAAAATTGAACAAACCGCTACCCAAAAATTTTAACAAATCGCTGCCAATTTGGAATAAACCACTGCCTATAAATTAGAACAAACTGCTAGCATAATTGGACAAACCGCTGGCAAGATTAGACAAACCGCGGGCAAATATTGACAAACCGTCATCTTTTAGAAAGGACTAAACCGCTGTCAAATTTCTTACCAAACCGCTATTGATTTTTCAAATGGGCAGAGTTTCGTTTAGTCAAACCATGAAAAGGTATAAATCGCTGAAACCTGTATTAAACTGCTACTAAAAAAATTGCCAAACCGCTGAATTCAAAAAGAGAAACAAAACCGCTGCCAAACTGAGTCAAACCGCTGCTAGTACTTTATTTTGTTTTCTTGCTATAATTCGACTAGAAGCCAAAACAATGTGTACTAACTTATGTTCTTTTACTAAGATTCGACTAGGAAACAAAAATAAGGTATTTTAAGCACCAAACCACTACGAATAACACCAAAAACTTAAAATTAAGCAATGGTACAATCGAATAAGCAAGACCAAACCGAATAAGCTACCTAGCCACTAGAATACACTACGAATAACAAGGACTTATAGGCTATATGTACGAGCTTTTAAAGATTAAAACATAAAAACCTAAAAACTAGATAAATAAAGACGAGACCTAGATAAGCTCCAAAAGGCTATAATAAGCCGTTTGAAACGAAAATAAGCCACGAACAAGGTAGTGAAAGAAGCTAGTTATGGTTTTTGGAGAAAAGATACACGCTTTTTAATCAAATAAGCACATATATAGAAAGATAAGCCGAATCTAATAAACTCCTAAATAAGCCGTATATAAGCTCAAACGAAACCACAAATCATCACTAAACCCACCCGAGGCTCGTGATACCAAATGTAGGAACCCGTAATAACTTCACTTCACCATGGTAAGAATCAAAGATAAGAAAAAGAAAAGAACTTTAGAGAGAAGTTAGAGAGATAAAAATGGAAGGATGTAATATTAGCTTAAGAGAAAAATAAACAACCAACACCCATTTCCTTGGTGGAAAAAGGTTTATATACTCATACACCATGCTTAGGACGTGTAGGGCTTTTGACATGGACCGGGCTCGGGTTTTTAGTTGGACTTTAAACCCGTTACACATATGATACATAATTAACTAACGAGCCCGGTATTCTAATCTAGCTTATTACAACATTACATAAATGAATGACCGAGACCTAATATTCATAATGAACGAACTTTCTTGTTCGACTCAATATTTTGAAGCTAACACAATTGTCTTGTTCGAATTTTTATATATGGTCTTTTTGTTAGTTATGACATGAATATTGTATATGTTCATGATTGTGGTATTGTTAGTAGCTCACTGTTTAGCAGCGTGATATTATTTGTCATAAAGAATGGCAATATCAAGCTATAAGGTTACTTCTTTTGTGACAAGAATCGGTAAATTATAAAGTTATTGACTATTTTGAATGATTGTTTGTAAAAAGGCCAAAAAGTAGTTGTTTACGAGTAAATCCTTAACAATCTATCAAGTTGTAAAAATACTACATCTCGATTTTTCTTCTTATAATCATTCACTGTATTGTTCATTGAATCAAGTATGCACATTCATAGAAATTTTCTAATAATTGTGGACCAGCAACTAGGGTTGTCGTCATTTGAATGATGAAAATTATTGTTTTACGAGACTTGAACACCGAAAAGAATGTAAGAGGCTTTTACTCAGACTGAATCAGAGAGGGGCTTTGAATCGATTCATTCAGACCCAAAAAACCTTTGTGTAGTTACAACTTACAAGCAATGTGGTGCATGATATTGTAACATGGTACACATATATTTCATGCATAATATTGTAACCAGGTACACATATATTTCCACAAAAAAGTTAGATAATAAATGGTATCGGGTTATCGGGTTGACCCGATAACCTGATAAAATTTATAATTTAACCCTAACCCGACCCGATAACAATGTCGGGTTATCGGGTTCGGGTCAAAATAACCCGACAAGACCTTTTAACCCGATTTAACCCGACCCGATAAGCTTTATCGGGTTTGGGTTCGGATCGGGTCAACTCGACCCTACTTACACCCCTAGTGATGAGGGTATTGGGTAAGTTGTGCAAGCATGCATGTATGTAAATGCAAGTTTAAATGACTTACGTAAAAATTGTAAAAATTGAATGCAAATGACTTGTAAAATATGCTCATGAGTATAATAACATACTTGTTACACGTAGACTAAATTTAGTCTAGAGTTGACATGCGTTCAAAGACATTTCTTGTTGTACACGGGATAACCTAACCGGTTATACGTTAAAGCAAGTTTTCACGTATTCAAGGTAAAATTGTCAGTTGTCATATTATAGTTATTAGTACATTTATTAATAATTTCTTTTTGTTTTTATATATTTAGGCTAGCGAAGCTGTCTCAAAGGGTTCGGGTGAGGAGCAAGAGTGAAATCGGTATAAAAATTATGTATAATGCTTGAGGGAGGATTCACATTTGATCCATTTGGTGTTATGGGTAATTCTTCACTTAAATTGAAAGACTTTTTATGATACAAGTGCCTAATTACCTATGAAACTAAAAAATAGAGGTGGCGCAAGCTTGGGCAACAAATGGAACCAGGGTTTTATCTATAGCCCTGCTAAACGAAAGCCGTGTGAGGCAAATTGTTGGTACATTTAGTAGCCAAATTTGTTCATTTGCTGCAACTTTCAACAACAAATGGATCTAAGGTTTCAGCGTGGGTTCATAAACTTCAAGGATCCTAATGGTCATCATGTTATTTAGTCTTACGTGCATCAACATCCCGCGCTATGTCTCTTCAGCATTCAACGTTTGTTCCATTAAAAACTAAGCTTTGATAGATTGTCGAGTTAGGTGACGAGGATGCTGTTGATGATAACAATGTCATCGTCATCATCTATCTCGATGATCTCTGGAAGCTTGGGTTCTTTTTTCTCATGCGTTGAAAGTTACAGAACTATAATGCTTTTATCTATTTATATAGAGTGGAAAATTGAAGAATGGCCAACGACGCTCGGATTATTAAGGATACATAGAATCTTACGCATAGTTGTTTAGTTTATTTCAACGAACTTCGTCTATATTCATAAGATATATTTATAATAAATACACTTTGTTTATATTTTCGATATTTGCATCTTTGTAACTTTGAATCATACTTAGAAATTTACGCAGATTTTAGAATTGTAACTTGGAGACCAAAAATATATGTTAGGCAAAAATTATCGGATATTAGCAAGGTTATAAATAGCGTGAGGCGTGGCGTGACGGCATGAACAAGCCTCACGCTTTTGCGGCTATGGCGTAGCCTTTGCGTTTTTAAAGCGTGGCTTAAGACGGCCAAAAATATGAAAATATTTATATATTTATATCATATTTCATATATATTGAGTTTACATCAAGCGTTGTACATATGAATAAAGTTAAGAAACTATCCTTACATGTAATATTCTTCATTTTAAAAAAAACAATTTATCGGAGTTGAATCTAAAAGGTTCGCCATGCATCATGCCTTAGCCCGCCTTATCGCGCCTTTTCACACCTCATGTCTCGCCACGCCTAGAGTCGACGCCTTGGTCCGTTTCGTAACGTGGAGGCCATGCCTCACGCCTTAGCGACGCCTTGACGCCGCAAAGGCGCGCCTTTTAGATTACTCGATATTAGGCTCCGCAACAACGTGCGAAGCCTAATCCCTCGTTAGAATACATTAAGCTTAAATCCATTAAATTTGCTTATTTTCCAAGGTATTATTTTGTATTTATACTTTTGGGTTAACGTTGATTAACGAGTATATATATAGCAATACTCCTATTTTGCCACCCTATAGATTGAGTTTTTTGCTTTAGAGATGTGTATGCAATTGACCTAAAACTAAAACTAAAGAAGTTAAACTTGAATATAGGAAGAGACAAAACTTTGAAACATGAGATCAGTCAGATTGAACCTTAAATACTGAAAACTTAATAATGGTGGTAGTGAAAGTGAGCTGTGAATGGTTAGATCTGAATCAAATACTTGTTATTTGATTTTTCTATTTAAGAATTATTAAACTAAACGTTTAATTGTGTTACATAAATACATATTTTATTTAGTTAGTCAATTAACTCGTCTAAATATATGCATGTCTTCTAAATTTGTTTATTAATTTTAATTGAATAGTACATTTTGGTACGTTTTTATTTTCCTTTTTACCGGTAAAAAGAGTCGTGCACTTAGTGACTTACAATCCTAAGTCCACCCTGATTGCTATCATATCGATCGCAAACATTTTGTTATAACGATGCACCAATTGATAAGTAAGTAAATTATATAAAAATGTTTTATTCGCTTCTTACTTCTAATAGTTGAAATTTACATACTCGTATTATTGTAATAAAAGAATAAATCCAATTCTATTAAGAAATACACCGACATAAGTAGTGTATATGAGCTTTAAGTACGTCCTGGCGGCGGTGTTGGGAGGTCGCAGTTCGTAGGTGGTTTCTTCACAGGTGCCGGTGGCGTTGGTGGTGACAGTGGAGGTGGTGGTGATGGCGGAGCTGAAGGAAACATACGGAAATTCCTTGGTTTGCTTAGCTTAGGTGCGGGTGGTGGTGAAAACTTGCGTACCGTACGAAAATTTGGATATGTTGCGCGTATTGGTAAGGACGGTGACGGTGGTGGTGGCGGTGGTGGATAAACGAACTTATAATGCGGATTTTGGCTGAGATTAGGTGCTGGTGGCGGTTTTGGTAGCTTTCTTAGCATTCTGCTTCGTCCGAAATATATATCTCCTGTAAATTAACTTTGTATCAATGTTGTATCATTTGTCAAGAGAAAAAAATTACCCTCGACTTATATAAAATCCTTAAAGTAACTATAATTATTTAATCTACGACTTGTACTTACTCAAACTTACTAAAATTTTCTTTTTTTTTAAAGAAAGTTGGTGTGACCACTATAAGGTTATTTGCATCAAAGATTTAAACTCGAACTTTATTTACAAAAACATAAGCGGTCTTCTTAATATTGAGTCGATTTTAAAAAAATCAACTCAATCGACTAATTTAATCTATAGAGTAAGGATGCGAGATAATAAGTTTACTTACCTAGAGGCGATTCGAATGAAGAAGATTTTGCTTGATAGACATGATCAACTATCAAAATTATAACCAGCAATAGAGCTATTCGTTTTGGGTATAGAATTGGCTTCATAACGATAGCTGGATGCTTTGTATGATATTAACTCGAATGGTCCTTTATATGATTGAAAAAGGATATGTGAAGAATAAATTCTTGTGGGGGACACTGCCACACGGCCCTAGAAATTTCAATGCAGCGTTAGGCTGGATGGATTAATAGGATATGTATGTGTATACCATGACGAAATCGGATTTTAAAAGAATCGGGTGCACAAAAAATTCAATGGTAATATAAGAGCGTATATATTTTTAGACCAGATGCAATTACGAGAAACCAGAGTTCTTTTACAAAAGTAAACATTACGAAACATAATTCAATCAGGGTCTCGTGACACCGCAGTACAACCCCTATTTCCATCATTGTGTGTATATTTTCCGGATTTCTTTCATAGAATTAACTTTTTTGTATCATAGAAGAAATGTTATAGTGTTCAATTGTATATAAATCTTTATTTTTTTTTTGGGTAAAGGGGTAAAACGCCCCCTTTGAAATATATTTTGACCGGTAATTTTCGATCTTTCATTGTGTGTCACAAGTGAAGATGTTTTGACGTGAGGATATGGTTGGTGTTTGTCATCCTGCCAAATATAGATGGCGAGAAAACGTAGTATTCATGTCATGTATGCGATAACATTTGTCACCATAACAAAAAATATATAAGAAATTGTTGCGACCATCACCACTAGAATGAAAAATTGAAATTCGATAACGAATATACTCAGTTTTGGATCAATATTATAAACGAGCCAAGTAGATTGTATTGGTGTATAAATAAGTCGAATGGTGCAAAAGAAAACGTATAAGGCATGTTCAGCTATTTTAGATTCTAAGTTCTAGTATAAGTTAGACTATTATTTGAGTTACGTGACGGGTTTTTATAAACTTAACGTTCAGTTTTGTCTCACGAACATGGGTTATTGAATTGTTCTAGTAAAAGTTACACGTTTATAAGTCAGGCAAAACTTATCGGATATTAGGCTCCGTAACACTACACGGCCGCCTTACCCCTCGTTAATATACATTAAACTTGAACCCATTAAATTTGCTTATTTTCTAAGCTATTATTTTGTATTTATACGTTTGGATTAACGTTGATTAACGAGTATTTATATAGCAATACTCCTATTTTGCCATCTTATAGATTGATTTTTTTGCTTTAGAGATGTATATGCACTTGACCTAAAACTAAAACTAAAGAAGTCAAACTTGAATATAGGAAGCGACAAAACCTTGAAACATGAGATCTGTCGGATTGAACCTTAAATATTGAAAACTTAATCATGGTGGTAGTGAAAGTGAGTTGTGAATGGTTAGATCTCGAATATGTGAAAAATATCACTACCAATGATTTGTTCAAAACTACAAAAACAAAATTGTAAAACAACATACATGCATGATAAATTGATAATAGGGGCGGACCTAGAAGGGTTATCGGAAGTTCTCGAAAACCCGACGGTTGTTTACTAATTTTAATTGAATCGCACATTTTTAGTTTATTTTTACCGATAAAAAAATTGTACGCTTGGTGACTTACAATCTTGAGTCCGCCCTGATTGATATCATATCGCAAACATTTTGTTATAACCTTGCACTTATTGATATATAATATATCAAATGTTTTATTCATTTCTACTAGTTGAAATTTACATACTCGTATTATTGTACTAAATGAATAAATCCAATTCTATTAGTTAAGAAATACACATATATAAGCATAAGCAGTGCATATGAGCTCTAAGTACGTCCTGGCGGGGGTGTTGGGAGGTCGCAGTTCGTAGGTGGTTTCTTCACAGGTGCCGGTGGTGTAAGCGGTGGAAGTGACGGTGGAGGTGGTGGTGATGGGGGAGCGGAAGGAAACATACGGAAATTCCTTGGTTTGCTTAGCTTAGGCGCAGGCGGTGGTGAAAACTTGCGTAAGGTACGAAAACTGGGATATGTTGTGCGTATGGGTAAGGACGGTGGTGGTGATGGTGATGGCGGTGGTGGATCGAAGAACTTATAATGCGGACTTTGGCTAAGCTTAGGCGCTGGTGGCGGTTTTGGAAGCTTTCTTAGCATTCTGCTTCGACCGAAATATTTACCTCCTGTAAATTAAATTTTGCATCATGTGTCAAGTGTAAAAAAATATATATTTGAATTATAAAAATTCCTTAATGTATTCTTTGGTACAGTATCTATAATATATTAATTTACGGTGTTTGAATCCGCCGTACTTACTCAAACTTAGTAAAATTTTCTTTTTTTTAAGAAAGTTTGGTGTGACCACTCTAGGTTATTTGCACCAAAGATATAAACTCGAACTTTGTTAAGAAAAACATAAGTAATCGACTAGATTCAACTAAATTCATCTAGAGGTGATTCAACATACACTCGAATGAAAGCAACTTTGCGAAAGTATGCAGATACAGCATAAGTAAGGATGCGAGATAATAAGTTTACTTACCTAGAGGTGATTCGAATGAAGCAGATTTTGCTTGAAAGACATGATCAAGTATCAGAATTACCAGCAATAGAACTATTCGTTTTGGGTTTAGAATTGTCTTCATAACAATAGCTGGATCTATCCTTTGTATGATATTTATTCGAATGGTCCTTTATATGAATGAAAAAAGATATGTGAAGAATAAATTCTTGTGGGGGACACTGCCACACGGCCCTAGAAATTTCAATGCAGCGTTAGGCTGAACTTAATATGGAATACAGGATATGTACGTACGAGTTAAATGCAATGTTAAACCTAACTACATGCATGCTGTCATAAATAGAAATCAAACTCAAAACGTCAATAATAAATGTGTAAAAATAGAAAGTTTTGATCCCACATCAGTTCTACGAACCAAAGTTGGACTTTTTGCTTCTTATTTTCAATTATGGTTTTTATAATTTTTTCGCTTCATCAACATAAATGTTGATCATATATAACTTTGTGTCAAGTAACCATTATGTTTATCCTAACCTTGAAAATTTAGCGGTCATGGACGTGCAACTATGATGTGAAGGGCGGATATTCAAGTTTCGGCCTTACAGATGGATAACATACATACAAGTAGAGGCCCTAGACCGAGAGCGGAGAGTGGTTACCGGTTAGCCAAAGTAACCATCACGCAAAGTTGGTGTTTGAATTTGATTTGTTTATCATAATAGCAAGAAAGTTTAATTAGGTATACAAATTATTCATTCTAATCATTTTTCTAACTCAAATTTAACGACGTCAACTTGATTATAGAATACAACAAAATTTGATTCTTTTTAGAAAACCGGTCATATTATCTAATTGATTCTCGATCTAAGCACTTAAAACTGTCTTTGACCTTCTTTTTTAGTATTAAGGTTCAATTTTTTTTGTGTGTTAAAAAAAAGATTGACCCTTAATATTAAAAAAGAAGGTCAAAGACAGTTGTAAGTACTAAGATCGAGAATCAAAGTTTTTGATTTTCTTGAATACTTGTTAATAAAATTAGAGTTTACAGTTTATTGAACAAGTAAAAATATGTTGGAATTATACACATTGCCTAATCTGTTTTTCCTATTCTATATGTTGTTTTGTGTTGTTGTTTGTTTGTTTCAGTCTCAGGGACTGGAATTGCCAATTGGTGAAAGTATATGTGGGCTGTGAAGATGGTCCAGTTTGAAGATTGGGCTAAGCCCATTAGGGTTTCATCGTTTGGGTATATTACCCTAACTCTTTCAGAGTTAGGGTCAAGCAAGTGTGTATCTGTGTGTGCCGTTTTGTGGCGATTAAACACTCTCTTGTTTCATTTGATTGAATCGTTTGATTCTTGGTTGTATCCTTGTAAGACTATTATCAATTTAGATAATAGATCCACACCTGCGTTTAGCAGTGGTGGATTGTTGTTTGTGATTCTATCAATCTGATCTTGTTTGGTTCAGATTGTTAATAAAAGGTTTGTTTCTATTAAATCATGTTTTTCTACATGGTATCAGAGCGGGTTTGATGATCCGTCTCTTTTATCAAAAATCAAAAGTGTTTTTGATTAAAAAAAATATATATATAATCTTGTTGAAATTAATTGCTTATCTGCTATTGAGATAGTCAGATTTGATTGTATTTTGAAAACCCCTAATTTTTTAAGAAAATTAGGGTTTGACTTTTTTGGGGGTTCTTGTTCCTAAGACCTCCGGTGAACTATTGATGGTTTCTATTGATGTTTCAGGTGGTTTGCTCGTGTTTGGAAAAGGTTCCCTAATTTTTTGAGAAAAATTAGGGTTTACCTTAATTGGCGGGTCTGTTGCCTCCTAGACTAAGTGAATCTAGGAGAAGCAGATCGATTGTGCTTTTTTGCGATCACTGTAATATCTCTCTAACTCTCTCCCTTTTTTGTTTATTGATCTGGATCCTTGATCATTGTCTAGCCCTTGACCGGCCACCTTGAGTGGTTTGGAAGCCTGGGAACTTAGTTGACTTTGATTAAGTTCTTTCTTTGATTATCATTGTGTGATTGTCATGTCTGATGGGGGTGATTCTGATACTGAAGGTGTGGCTGATCCAGTCACACTTATCAGCAAACTTGATGTTAGTAATCCTTTGCATTTGCATTCTAATGATTCCGCTGTGTTAACTGTTGTCTCTGTTAAATTAAAAGGAACTGAGAATTATCAAGTTTGGGCTAATGCTATGTTACTCTCTTTAAAAGGAAAGAATAAAATTGGATTTATAGATGGTACTTGTAGAAAGTCTATGACTGATGATATTTTAGCTAAACAATGGGATAGAGTTAATGCTGTTGTTTTGGGATGGATTCTTAATTCCATTTCTGAGGAATTATTCCTTGGACAAATTTTTTCAAAAAAGGCTAAACATGTTTGGAAGGAATTGAAAGAAACCTACCATAAGGTAGATGGTTCTGTGATTTTTAACTTGCATCACAAGATAAATACCATTAAACAAAATGGTTCTGAATTGTCTGGCTATTATCATAAGTTGAATGCTTTGTGGAAACAATATGATGCCATGGTTGAATTGCCTAATTGTTTGTGTGCTGCTGCTAGTGATTTTAAAAAACATAATCAGTTGTTGAAACTGATGCAATTTTTGATGGGTCTTGATGACTCTTACATGAGCATTAGAAGCTCTATTCTCTCTAGAGAGACTTTACCAGATGTGAAGATTGCCTATGCAATCATTTCTAGTGAGGAATCTCACAGGATGGCATCTGGGAGTGTGTCTGGTCACACTCAAAGAGCTCAAACATCTGCTTTTATGTCTAATGGGCCTCCTAGAAACAACTTTCAGAGAAATCAGACTTCTAATAGTAACAATTTCAGACCCAACAATGGTTCTACTGGATTTAGGTCTAATAACCCTAATCATGCTAGACCAAATGGTGGCTCTGAAATAACTTGTGAGAACTGTGGCTATAATGGCCACACCATAGAAAGATGTTTCAAAATCATTGGATATCCCTCTGATTTTGGAAAGAAAAAAGGACAGAATAGCAAAGGGAAGAATGTTGCTTATAACTCTGTTGGTACCACTTCTGGTTCCAATACTGGTCCCGATTCTTGTTCCACCTCTGGTTCTACTTCTGGTAACTTGCTACTTTATTGTCCCTATTTAAGGATAAAGGTCCTGAAAGAAATGTCCAAGCCAATATGGCAGGTATATATTTTAACTCTAGTAATGTGGTTAATAATAACTTTGAGAAGTTTTTTTGTTCTAATTCTAATACTGCATCTAAAATGAGTTATTATGGTAAGATTGTGGACTCTGGTGCTAATCAACACATGACCAATAGTGAAAAAGATTTGGATAATGTTTATGATATTTCTCATCTGAATATAAAAGTTGCTCACCCTAATGGTACAAATGCCAACATATCTAAAATTGGTAATCTTAAACTTCAAAATGGTCTCATCCTATTTGATGTGCTTGTGATTCCCAATTATTGTGTTACCTTGATATCTGTGCATAAACTTGCTAAGGATAACAAAATTGTTGTGCTATTTGATGAGAATAAATGTTTGCTTTTGAATCAGGACTTGGATCTGAAAAATGTGTTGGGGACTGGTAGACAGTGTGGGGGTTTATACTATTTAGATACTCAAGGTACTAAGTGTAAAATTGATCACAATGTGCTTACTTGTTCCTTGTCTTTTTATGATTGGCATTGTAGACTTGGGCACCCTGGTGACCCTGCCCTAGATGTTTTAAAAGGAGTTTTAAAAATTGACAAAGAAGATAAAAATCATTTTTGTGAAATATGTCAAAGAGCTAAACAAACTAGGAAACCTTTTCCTTTAAGTGAACATAAGACCAAATCTTTGGGAGACATTGTGCATCTAGACTTGTGGGGTCCTTACAAGGTTGCCAGTCATACTGGTCATAGATACTTTCTCACCATTGTTGATGATTATACTAGGGCTGTCTGGGTTTATCTGATTAAATCTAAAGATGAAGTTTTTGAATCCATTAACACTTTCTTTAACTTGATAAAAAATCAGTTTAAAAGTACTGTTAAGATCTTTAGAAGTGACAATGGAACTGAGTTTGTAAATCAAAATTTTCATAAATTTTGTAAAGAAAAAGGTATTGTGCATCAAACCTCTTGTGCTTATACTCCTCAACAGAATGGGGTGGTTGAAAGGAAACATAGACATCTATTGAATGTTGCTAGATGTCTTATGTTTCAGGGGGGGAATTCCTTTAAGATTTTGGACTGAATGTGTGCTAACTGCTACTTATCTTATTAACAGATTGCCCTCTTCTGTGCTAAATGGTAAATCTCCTTATGAAATGATATATAAGAATCATCCTAACCTCTCTCATATTAGAATGTTTGGTTGCCTTTGTTTTGCTTCTATTCTCAGTAATCATGATAAACTGACCAATAGATCTGAAAAATGTGTTATGATGGGTTTTTCTAGTTCTCAAAAGGGATATAGGTTATTCAGTCTTGATAGACATCAATTTCTTGTTTCCAGAGATGTTAAATTTTTTGAATCTATTTTTCCTTTTAAGGAATCTGTTTCAAATAAGAACAAAACTTCAAATGTTTTTCAAGATAATAACCTGTTAAACTTTTTTGATCTTGACAACCCTGAGCTTCCTGATGATGATGAGAGTGTTAGAAATAATCATAATAGTGACCCTAAGTCACTTGGTACTAGCAGCTCTACAGATTCTGGTGACAATGCACACATTGCCCAGTCCCCAAGTTTTGGGGATATTCATTATGGCAATAGTGATGATGATGTCAATCTGTATGAGGAGGTTAGAAACCTGGATGAAAACCAGTTTTCTGAAGGAACCTTAGAAATTAATCCCTCTACTTCTTCTCATGGTCAAAACCAGAGAGGAAACTTAGAGGGAACTTCTAATAACCCTGCTCAGGGTGCTCAAGAGTTGAGAAGATCTACAAGATCTTCTGTTTTTCCAAAAAATTACAATGATTTTGTTGTAGATTCAAAAGTTAAATATGGAATTGAAAAGTTTGTTAGTTATTCTAAACTCAGTGGTGATATCTTGTGCTTTGTCACTCATTTGAATAAAAACAGTGAACCTAGAAGTTTTTTTGAAGCCTCTCAATCTCCTCAGTGGATTGATGCTATGAATTTAGAGATGTCTGCCTTGCTTGAAAATGACACTTGGGAGCTTGTTGAGTTGCCATTTGGTAGGAAAGCTTTGAACTCTAAATGGGTTTGGAAACTTAAATTCAAATCAAGTGGTGAGATTGAGAGATATAAAGCTAGACTAGTTGCTATGGGCTGTGCCCAAAAGGAAGGAGTTGATTATGAAGAAACATTCTCACCTGTGGTAAAAATGGTGACTGTTAGATGTGTAATCAATTTGGCTGTTAACCAATCTTGGCCTATTTATCAGTTAGATATTAACAATGCATTCTTGTATGGTGATTTGGATGAAACTGTTTATATGAAACCTCCTCAAGGTTTTTATCCTGGAAATGATAAACTTGTTTGTAGATCATCGCCAGGTAAGTTGTATTCTCTTGCATTACTTCAGAAGTCTGCCATTTAAAGGGTTGTAGTCTAAAAACATACTACATAAGGATTTTTGTTTCAAGCTACCCATCCTATTTTTTTGAACTTTTAGACTCAAGATCAGATACCGTATTTTGTATATCTTCTTGCGAATTCAGACAAATGATCACCTTTTCTAAAGTACTAAGACTGAGAGTACGACTCGAAGAATTCCTTGTTCTCTTTCTCCAACTTAGTCCATATTACATGGTAATAGCTATGGTCAATTAAAATCATTAGCATAAAAATAGACTGGAATCAGTTCATAGCAACATAAGAAGACATAAAACTAATTGACTGTCATTAACCTTACATAATCAACTTGTGTTTTAAATCACATCTTCAAGTTTCTTGGTTATGAATTTTGCTTAGTTATAAATCACATGAACATGTAACCACATCACATGAACAAAAATTTGCAGATGTGATTTTAAACTAAGCAAAATTCATAACCAAGAAAGTTTGTACCAACAAACAAAAACAAACAGTAAAACACATAAACATGTATCGACATTACAAAAACTTTCAATAAATTTAAGGGTTCATCCATTGTTTTCTATAAATTTTAAAAGCCGATCTGTTTTGAAAACTGACCCATTTTAAAAACTGAGTCATTTTATAAACTGGCCCGTTTTAAAAACTGGCCCATTTTTAAAACTAACCCGTTTTGAAAAATGACCAATTTTTAAAATTGACCCGTTTTAAAAACACTATCATTTTAATAAAGGGTGTTTGGATTTACAATTTATTTTGTGCATTGGTGGTCTCATTCACAAAGTTGTTTGGAAGATTAAATAGGAAGAGATTATTGTGTGCCATGATACATGAAGTAGCATTTGATTTTAAGATGAAATATTATTTTTTTTATAATCTCATATAAGTTTATTTGCCAAACAATGCTTATATTTTAAATAGCTTATTTTTTCAAAAAATAATCACAATCTCCCCCATATTCTTTGTTGCCAAACATACCCATAGTATAACTTCTTTTGAAAATGATAGTGACTAAGTTGTTTTGAGCGACAACACTGAGGCTATGTTGCACTCTTTATATAGAGTCTGTATGTGAAAAATGGCGCCATTTTTGAAACTCAAAATAGGCAGAAAAATATTCAAAGATTGTTGGAGGATAGTGACAAGTGATATCCTTAAAGTCGCGAGTTGTAGTTATAGGTATTATCTATGTGCTTTTATCCTAAAGAGAATAACACCAGCTGTTGGTTGATAGCTATAATATAGGTCATCTTTTATTTTCAATGGTTAAGATGTAATATGAAGAATATTTCGATGGCTGAGATTGAGTCTCATGCAATGGTTTTTTCTCTTGAATACGCCGGCAATAGAAAGGAGAATTCATATTGAGGTTGAGGTTTAAGCTCGGGTTGGTGAGTCAATATAGCTCCACCCCAAACAAATTTGGTTTATTAATCATGTAAGAAACCTTAACCTTAACTCACGCCAGTGTGACACTTGCAACTCGTTTATTTGTGTAACATGTTAAAATTAAAATATATGGGTCAAGCAGGTTGTAAAACGCGAACGTTTGTTTAGGTTATTAGTGTGGTTGGTTGATAATGCCTGTTAGCCATATTAGTTATTAGGCTCGTGTACTAATATTAAGTATTAGGCATGTTAGCCATATTAGTTACATAGATTCGATAATGATATCAATTATAGTTTGAATAATGAATTGATATATACACGAAATCTTTTTTGACCCTCATGAACACTCATTAAAAAAATTAATAGTGTGTTCCATTAGACCTAAGACTAGTCGTGAGTGTGAGGTTAATGAATAATGACAAGTTAACTTATTATTTCAAGATTGTTATTATTTTGTTTGTGCGAAAAACTATTTATTGTTACGTACAATGTGCATAGTTTTCGACAATTCATAAGTATTACTATACAACACATAACTTTTATAACATACTTTATGTTAAAAGAAAAATATTACGTGTGTGTATATTGAATCAATGCAAGCACATGCAAAGTTCAAAAAATACATTTTCTTTTACTTAAATACTAATGTATTAAAATGATCTACTATCTTGTTTACACAACCCATGTTCAAGCAAGATAGTATTATGACATGATCAGGCCTTGTTGAAACTTTGATTAAATGAGAGTGTTGAATATTTTATAGTGACACACTTAACCTTTTTAACTAATAACACGATAATCGTGCAAGACCATCTTTTTCAATAGAGTTGACAAACTTACTTAGCTCTCAAACCTAATTGAGTTATTATGCTTAATAAGGTTTACAAAATGTTGATATAACATTTGTAAGCAAAATGGTCTATGCCTATATGCAAAGCAAAAAAGCAATGTTAAAACCTAGTGCAAGAGATATACCATAAGAACTTAGGCATAAACATGAAAACTAATGAATAACGCACATGCCGAATTTACGCTAATGATTCAACAGAAAAGAAGCTCAATCTACAAATGCAATTAGCACATATAGGATTGACTAACAATATTAAGATACAAACAAATAATCATTTAGCACAACACACAAAAATACTTGACGTCATTTTGTGTAATTAAATACAACAATGTATTTTTAGCTTGATTTTATTTGTAATGAAATATGTTAATACAAATAATGTCTAAAAACGTTATTTATATTTTTTTGACTTCTCTATGTTTTGATAATCACAAAATGTAAAAACATTCTACGTAAAATTAAACGTAAACAAGTTATTAGTCGTAATTTTCCATTTCGACGTAAATCACTTAAGGTACGTACAAACAAATGATTAATTTGTTAAATGATCAAAGTAATACCTCTTTGTCCTTAACTTTACATTTTTATAAATGTAACAAAACCTTTTTACAAAAATAAATTAGACAAAATATTTTTGTAATTAAAAGAAATATCTTATTCAAATATATATTTGAAATCAGATTTTCCCTCTAAAATAAAAAAAGTATGCCCTATAAAACATTTTCCCACAAAAGGACAAAATCATGAGCGTCCTACAGGGGGCGGCCCCTTGATAGGTATTGGCGGCCCCCTTATTGATCAGGGGTCCGTCTTTGTTAGATAAGGGGGTCGACCACGTTTTTTTTTCACAGGCTTTGCCTATAAATAGTGGATTGTTCCTCTAGAATTTTTCACCTTTTGCACTCTGATTCTTTCTGTTCTAAACCAGCAAACACATTTTTTAATCTTTGATCATTTAACTTGTATAAACATTTGTTTTCAAGTGATCAAATCATTTCTCTCCAAGTGCAAGAGAAGAATACTCGTAATAGTCAAGATACAAAGTATTATAGACTAGTTTGTGCATACGCAACGTTGTTACGATCTTGTTGTATATTGTACATCAATCAAATTTCTTTTATTCTTGTGTATTAGTTAGACCGGGTTAGTATTTTAGGTGAGAAAATACGTGAGTGGGCGGTTAGTATTTTAGGCCCCAAAATACGATTGTGAGTGGTAGATCAGTTCTAGCTAAGATTATAACTAGACATTTGGCTTAGTGTCGGAAATTGGTGTAAGCTACGTGTGTACGGTTTTCTCCGTCAAAGGGAGCTTGTTGACATAGTGAAGTGAACTCTCGAGTTAGATACTCCGGGAGCGGAGTAGGGCGAAGAGGAGCTTAGTTACCGAACCACTATAAATCTTCGTGTTGTGGTTTGATCTTTCTAACTCTATCCTTTCATCTTGCACTTAATATTTGTAGTTAACATTGTTTGTGTATTTATATATAGTGTTTATATTGTGTTCATTTGATATCACTTAAACTCGGATCTACGCTTTTACAAACAAACTTGAATCAAACTCAAAAAGCGGTAAACTATTCACCCCTTCTAGTTTCCACAATTCGTATCAGGAGCAGGCTAACCCAAGATTTTTAAAATAAACTGTATTTTAAAACTTGAATCAATCTATGGAATATGAAAATATTTAGAAGGGCAATCCATGCAAAGACCGCACTCTTTGAAAGATATGGATTTATTTACTAGAAAAATAGATTCGAGACTTAAGTGAAATCAAAAGATTTAGATCTTTGGCATGTCATTACCTATGGTGATTTCCCACCTACTGAAAATAATCCTGAAACTAAAAAGGATGAAATTGTACCATCTGATAAACAAAGTGAAGATCTTATAAGAAGGATTGCGGATGAGGTGTTATTTTATACACTTTTTTAAGGCCATTTAACCCCCTAAATCATGGAAATATGCCCAAAATACGTGCTTGATCGTTTATTTTCGTGTTTTTAGCATTTGGGAAGCTTTTGGAGGAAATACAAGTGAATTGGACTCAATTTGAAAAGAAATGGGACAAGATTACAGCTTTACACGAAGTTACTTTCAAAGAGTGCGTATAGTGTCTGGAGACGACGTCTGGATTTGTGGCGACGCCGTTAGTACCTACAAGCGACAACGTTAAGACTTTTGTGACGGCGTCAGAACGTAACCGCCTCAATGAAACCATCATCCATATGTGTTTG
>BQNB010123855.1:0-11572 GCA_026074375.1 Tanacetum coccineum
GAGGTGCTTCGTTACCGAACCACTATAAATCCTCGCGTTGTGGTTTGATTGTTCTTACTCTTATCTCGTGTTTTACTTTATCGTTTCATATTGTTAGCCTTAATTTTATATAAGTCGAACAAGAATGTTATCGATCTTATTAGTCATAAATAGTCTTGTTAAGTAATAGGCTAGTCGGGTTCAACGGGCTTGGATTGTAATCTAATATTATTCATGTTTCGGGCTCGAAGCCCAAGAAAAGCCAAGCCCGGCCCAAGTTAGAAAGCCCACATGCCACTCATGGCTCAAGGATATAAATAGAACCCTCTCCACACATGGAGAGGGTGTTGGTTACCATTTGCATAGTTTGTGTGTGTGTGTAATCTTCCACCTCTCTAGTTTCTCTCTAATAAATCTTCCAACTTTTCTTTCTATCTTTCTACTATTTTGCTTATTGATATAGCTTAATGTTGTGAAATGGATTAAGCTTTTGGGATAACATTTGGTATCACTCGCCACGGGGTGGGTTTAGTTTTTTGTTGTGGTGATTTATTGAGCTTATTAACATTCGGCTTATTTTTTTTAATGTTCATTTTTTATTATTGATTTTCTTTCTTTTTGTGTTGGAAATTCAAACAAAAAGTGCCTATGTTTTTGTGTTGAGATATTGCAACAAAACGTGTTTTTTTTTCTTTTCTTTCCTACTGTTTTTGTTACCATTTTCGTGACTTAATCTCTATTATTTTTTTCTACTGTTTTTGTTTCTTTATAAACCCTTAACCAGTTTCATACGTTTCTTTTTCGTGGCTTATTTTGTGTATCGAACTAGTGTAAGCATCGAACTAGTGAGCATCGAACTAGTAACCATCGAACAAGTGAGCATCGAACTAGTAAGCATCGAACTAGTGAGCATCGAACAAGTGAGCATCGAACTAGTGACCATCGAACTAGTGAAACCACCGAACTAGTTTCTTCAAGTTTGGATCGAACGAGTGTAAGATTGCGAGGATCGAACGAGACCATCGAACTAAGTGACCCGAACGAGTGGACTTCTTAAACAGTCGAACTAGTGCTCTCAATAGGAACCGAACTAGTCAATCGAACTAAGTGACCCGAACGAGTGGACTTCTTAAACAGTCGAACTAGTGCTCTCAATACGATCAAAACTTACACGTTTTAAGTCATTTTTGGTTTTACGGTTTCGAGTGACGGTGCTCTACGGGACTTAAGACTTATACCATCGTGATCGTGACATTTTTTCGATCAACGTGGTATATTTATTTTCTACCGACGATAAACGAATCATCTCGGAAAAAAAAAACATTCGTTATATTTCTTTTCTAATTTCAAACGTAGAAGAAAACATTTTAGGAGGGAAATTTTGCTTTAATTACCAAGTTTCACAAAGTTGGCACATGCAGCCCCTGGAATTTAATTAAAATTTACCATCCTCCTTTGTTTGTTTTTTTTAAACCTCTAAGTTAAAACTCGTTGCACCGTTAGTCCTTTCTTGTACAAACTTCAACGTTAGTCATTTTAAGCTCATTACTCGTTTCAAAAGCTTACGTTCTTCAACGACAACAACGATTTCAACATCAATTAATTTTTGTTTTACGGTTTCTTCTTGATTTTGTAAAATCCCGCGAAAGATACGATTCTTTTCTCGGTTTTAATCAAAGATTTGTAAAATCCCGTGAACATTAATTGATTTCAATCCACAACAACAATCACTTTACCTACTTAAGATCCGATATCCATTCACAACATCAAAATGTCAAATTCAAATACCAATTTGCAAACTCAATCATCGAATGCTCTTCATAATGTCATCTTGGAAGCGGGGTAGCAAAGATCGTTCCACCCTATGCTATAGATCCGGGGTAATTACGGTTCAGTGGAAGTCCAGAATCAAGAGATACATTGACACCAAACCTAACCGTGAACTCATCCACTATAGTCTCCAAAATCCACCATACATATATCAATGGGTTGAGAAAACAGTTCCAGTTGCTGAAGGTATATGGAGAACTATAAGAATGTTTCACAAGACATACGCGATCAAATGACATTGCTGAAGCTGATCGAAGCCGTTCAGATCCATTCTGGACAGGGATAGTTTAACTGATATCTACTCCACAGTTGATGTTGGTCCAAATGCATGTGGAAATGTGTGGTAAAGCCATGAAAAGGTTGTGAATGAAACAAGGTGAATCATTACTGTTCAAGATCTTGAACCAATTAATATTGGGTTGTTGGGGAGGTGGTGGTGGGCAGTGGGTGGTGAGGTTGCGGAGTTTGGAAAATTACATCAGAGATGGTTGAATCACTTGAATCGTATTACTCTACGGTTTTTTTACAAGATGATGAATGAGCTTGTCCGAAATCAGTGTAATTGTTACTAATTCATCAGGTCAATGTCAATTCTTACTTAACTACACAAGAATGGCAAAGGTTTGTGACACTTGTTAAGCAAAGTCAAAGATCTGATGACTTGTCTTCCTTTCACAAGCTTTTTGACATTCTGAAGAAACACCAGAATGAAGTCCAATGAGATACGAATGGTAAGACTATAGCACGTATTGCTAATCCACTTGCACCTTGTTGCTCAACAACAAACCCAGTTTACCATCATCAAAACATCCTACGTCAAAATACTACAATATTCCTCCACCAGACCACAACTGTCACAAGAACAAGAGGAAAAGCAATTGTTAACCATATTCTGCTCTACTATGATGTCAGAAACATGCTACGGTTGCTGAAGATGAGGAAATTGTCATAGGAAGAAGGAGATTGACAAACTCAGGTTTAATTCCTCTCTGTTCAGATATATCTACAAAACCTACAACAACAACCTTCGAACTTAATCAAACACCAGCGAGCTAATCATGAAATTCTCTAAGAATTACAGAGGCAACTGGGTATGATAATCAGAGGCAGTTATTGTTGTTGGGGCGTAGGGAAAATGTAGGTACTCAGGATTGTGCAGAAGTCTGGGATTCAGTGTTATAAACTGCAAGGAATTAGGGGCAAGTATCAAGGGAATGTCAGAAAACCAATAGAGTAAAGGATGCTAGCTTATCACAAGGAAAAGATGGTTATTGTGTAAACATGAGGAAGCTGCGGGTTCAGTTGAATGCAGAAAAGCTGATTGAAAGGTATGATTACTGATGATGAGTCTGAGTGGATCAGGGAATAGAAGACATAATATGTACATGGCACAATTAAGAGGTTACTCCAGATCAGTTGACAATTCTGGACCTATCTTGATGATGAGCCTACGTTAGCACGCTCGAGATCAGTTCTATTCATCGTTGATCTGGGTGCTCAAAACACTTGACCGGGAAATCTCAAACTTCTATTAATTTTGTGGAGAAATTTCTGGGAACGGTTGAGTTTGGGAAATGATTCAAATTGCCACAATTCTTGGTTATGGAGATCTGGTTCAAGGGTGCATATTATTATCAATAAAGGGTTTATTACGTCGAAGGGCTGAATCATAATTTATTCTCCATTGGTCTATTTTGTGATGCGGAATTTGGAAGTTGCTTTTCGGAAGTTTCATGTTACATCGTGATTGAAAAGGAAATGATCTTATCACAGGTTTTCGTGTCATCAGATTTGTATTCACATTACTGTTCAAGACTCAAAAACTCCCAATCCAATTTGCTTAATGGCTAAAGCAACATTGTCTCAAGCATGGTTATGGCATGTCATCTATCTCATTTAAACTTCGACACCATCAACTTGCTTTCAAAGAATAATATTGGAATGGCCTTCCATAAATTGAATTCGTCAAAGATCATCTTGTTGTTCTTCTTGTGAGTTCGGGGAAAGCAAAAAGAAGTCTTTTCACCTAAGGGGAATACCCCAGAGCTCTAAGACGGTTACACTTCTACACATGGACTTATGTGGTCAAATGCGGGTAGAAAGCATTAATGGAAAGAAATATGTTCTTGTAATTGTTGATGACTACTCCCGATATACTTGGACTCACTTCTTGAGGTCCAAAGACGAAACACCTGGAGTTCTCATTGATTTCCTCACACTTGTCCAAAGAGGACTTCATGCTCAAGTTACAACAGTTTGAACTGACAAAGGCACGGAATTTCTTAATAAAACTCTTCATGCATATCTTGTCAAAAGAGGGAATAAGACAGAAACGTCAACTGCTCGAAAACCTGAACAAAAAAATCAAACGTGTCGAATGCGCAACCGTAACCTTGTTCGAGGCTGCTTTCGTAACAATGCTAAGCGTCCTAAAGTTCCTTTGTTCTTATGGGCTGAAGCAATTGCACAACATGTTTTTTACTCAAAACCGTTCATTGTAATTCCTCGACATGGTGAAACACCTTATCATATCTCAATGCCCGGGAAACCGTCAGTCAAGTTCTTTCCACTCTTTGGTTCTCTATGCTAACATCATCAGAGATGGTGAAAATCTTGATAAAATGAAGGAATAAGGCGATCGATGCATGTATTTTTGTTTGGATATTCTCTCAGTCAATGGCTTACAGGGTATTTTAACAAGAGAACAAGATTGAACTTGATAAACAATTCATGTTAACTTTGACGAATTGCTCAAATGTTCAGTCAGATCATGTCAGTTCTGACCGTGGTCCACAATGTTCAACTACGGTACTTGTACAAGACAGTTTAATTAAGTCCCGGTCACTACAAAGTCCAGAAAATGTCTCCTGAGTTGCTGCAGACGTAACAACGTTCAAATGAGCTGGGAATTGTCTATATAGTCGATGTTCAGTGAAATACTCAATGGAATTTCTCTTGTTTGTGTCAAAGTCTTCCGCTGTTACATGTGTGATAATCCCGATAAACGTCAACTACATATACATAGCTCACTAACTTTCTACAACAACCGATGATGCAGATCCATATACATTGAAATTCATTCAACACATCAAATCCAACTCAAGTTCCAATGTCATTGCACTCTGAGAACATTCAATCAAGCAGAAGAATCCAATACGACAAATGCACAATTTGATGACGATGAATTTATCAACATCTTCAGTACACCGATATACAAGAAAAGGGGTAGACATTGTCTCGTTTCATGTTGAGTCGTCAAACATTGATACTTTCTAATCAACACCATCCTTCCGACAAACGTTTGGACAAAGTTCATTCATTAGAACAATCATTGGTAATTGTCTGAATCATGTGTGAACAAGACGTCAGATAGAACAGTATGGCGAGTTGTGTATGTTCGCAACTCACCGTGAGTCGAACGAACCAAAAGAACATCAAATAAGCCATGGCTGATTCTGCAATGGATTGAATCATGCAGGAAGTACTTCATCAGTTTGAGTCGACTAGATGTATGGGAATTAGTCGACTGACCACTTTGCAAAAATGTCTTTACTTTAAAGGGGGCTCTTGGAAAACAAAAGTTGATGAGGAAAATTTTTATTGACATTTATCAAATTCGCAACAAAATCTCGTTTTGTGGCTAAGGGATATGCTCAAAAGGAAGAATTGATCTTCGAAGAGTCATTTTGCACAGTGCTCGGTTGGATGCTTACGATTGTTCATTGCGTATGATGCACCACAAATAATTTACAAGTGTACCAAACTGGACGTAAAATTAGCATTTCTTACGGACCTCTGAAGGAAGAAGTGTTGGTAAAACCAACCAGTTATGGATTTGTTGACCCATATCATCCTGACAAAAGTTACCGTCTTAAGAAAAAGCATAATATGTCTACAAAAAGCCACCAAGAGCGTTTGGTATTTGAACTCTCTTAACTTCCTGGATCCAACGGATCTTCTCCAAAGGTTCTATTGATCCAACTCTGTTCATACTAGAACATGGGGAGACATACTGCTTCGTGCAAATTACGTGATGACTAATTTTTGGTTTACGAACCCCAAAACTTCAATAACGATTGGGAAAAAACTTACTGCACAACAAGTTTGATATGTCTATGATGGGGGTAGCTGAAATTCTTTTAGGAATTCAGATCCACCAATCACCTCGTGGTTATCTTTTATAACCAAGCTAAGTATGGCTCAAGAGTATAAAAAGCATGGTATGACCTCATGTGATAGCATTGGTACACCAATGGCTACTAAACCCTTGATGGCGGACTTGAGTGTACTCGGAGTCGACCAAACGAAATATGTCGTATGGTCGGAGACTATGTACCTAACAGCAAGTAGACCAAGATATTGTGCATGCAACATGTTATTGGTGCTCGCTATCAAGCGAACCGAATGAGAAAATATCACTGCGGGTTAATTTTATTTAAACGATCTTTCGTACCTTAAGACTCCAATTAACATGGGTCTCTGGTATCCGAAGGACACCGGTTATCGAATAATGCTTTTTCAGATTCGGATCACGCGGGTTGTCTCGATTCATGTAAGAGCACATCTGGTGGCATACAATTTCTAGGTGGTGATAAAGTTTTGTCTAGCTGGGTCATCAAAAGCAGGACTGACTTCAATGTCTACAGCAGGAAGAAGTCCGAGTATGTGTCTTTAATCTGCAGTGTGCGCACAAGTTCTCTGGTTGAGAACTCAGCTCACAGATTATGGCTTTCACTTTGTTAAAATACCGATGTATTGTGACATCAAAAGGCAGCCATAGCCATCTCGTGCATCCAGTCCAGCATTCCTGTACAAGCACATCGATGTCAGATATCACTTCATAAAGGAAAGGTTGAAAAGGGTATTTGTTGAATTATTCTTTGTCGAACTGATACAGTTAGCTGGACTTGTTCACTAAAGCTTTAATCGGAGATAGGTTTAAGGTCTCTTGTCTGAAACTCGGTATAAGATATTTGACTCCAGTGATCTGGAGGTTTTGGGCAATTTGAATCTGCTTGATACATCAAACATTCAATTTGTAAAATATTTTTATTCTCTCTTTATTTTTCTGTTTTATAAAAAAATTTTGAAAAAGAAAATACAAAAAATATAAAACAACAAAAAGAAATAGAAAAATTATAAAACCTAGAAAAAAAATATAAATTAGAAAAAATTTCAAACATTACAAAAAGAATCTCTCGACATGTCTCTTGTGGAATGGAATCGATTACATTTACTAACCTAGGAATGTTGATTAACATCGACACAGGGCGTGTAAAATGAAGTATCGAGCGGAGTTTCAATTACTTTCAAAACAAGTCATTTCTAAATTTTTCTCAATGAGTTATGTACATTTCAGTGCATAACTTTAGGTCTCCGACAGATATGTTATAGGGAAGTGTACGCCTCAGTGGCTTTCTCTAAAAGAGAGTAGTCTTTATCATGTTTTTAAAATCGTTGAACACAATTTTCAAAAGACTTCAATGACAAAAAAATTGTCTACATTATAGTTTTATGGTATTCTTCCATTAAAAAGTGGATTGTTAAAATTGTGTGTTCAAACACTCCCTTCTCCGAAAATTTTCTGAGGGGGATCTTTTTAAACAAAGCATTTTATGTGTTGGGTACATTCATAAATGTCAATTTTTTGTATCCAAAAACATTTTGGTGGAAATTCAAAATGTGGAAACTTATATTGTCAATTACTAATATAAGCTGTGTCACTAAGGCATCTCTCTCAGTCTTCAACCATTTTTGTAGGATGTCATATCAAATTTTTTCATTCATGTCAAGTTTTAATAAATATTGGTATCCCACATATACTGTGAAGGGCAGCGTAGGACTCTGAATTAATGCAATATCGTGGTTATTATTTTTTATTCCATGGAACTTTTCATAGTCAAATTTTAATCAATTGGTATTTCTAATACTAAGTGTTTTTATTGTTTAAATAAGGGGGAAGAAAATGTGATTAAAATATGATCTAGACGAATGTGATCTTAAAGGACTCTAAGTGCAACTCTTTCTCTTCATGTGCTTAAACATTTTTCGATCTCGGAGCACCTGTGTAGGGGGAGTATTTGAAATAAACAAATGTCAGAAATGGTTTTATAGGTTAGTCTCTTTACCCAACAAAACTATTAATTCACGATGATTCTTAAAGTAATAAGGTGGTTTAGGTTAGGTATAAGTCCTACGATCCAACCAGAACCGGAGGGATCTACCCAAGGACACTCCATAGTTAGAAATAGCAGTCCTTAGGTATGATTGAAGAAGAATGTGTATAAGGGAAAAATGCAGACTAAGATTGAGCTAACACTGGAACAATCACAACAATGGTTTGTTGTAATGAGTCTTGGTAAGCATTGAAGGGTTGAAGAAATGAAAGAAATGTATGGATAAAGGGTGAAAAGATAAAGAAGCCCTCCTTACACCTTTGGCAAGAAGATAGAAACCGGTGGGTCAATACTAATCTATTCACAATCCACAAAGATGATTGTATGATATTGAAGATGCAATCATGGAACCCCATGATGCAATGCACAACCCTTCCCAGCCATTCGAGTTTCTCTCAATAGAAACTTGTCTCATTTGTTACGAAGATACACACATTATCTATAGACATCTCACTCTAAGATTGTTGATATTGAATAGGTGGCAGTCTGCTCCAGCCTCCGATTACTAAAACCAAAGTGCACCAAATCGGTATAGAGCCAGAAGAGATCAACGTTATAAATCTCATTAGGGCACCAATGTAAAATAACCACTTGTTGAACACATTAAGTTCACATGCTGTTAACAAAGAGGTCTACGCATTATCCTTGAGATCTGCCAGAAACATCTGAGTGATACTTAAGTATTCACAGTGAAAGATGGAAATCTGCTTGAGCCAACATCTGTCTAAACTAAGCTCTTGGTAGGTGACCTTGCAGATTCTTATATGAATCGAGCTTGAGATAATGGATATCAATGTTGGTCAGTAAAAATGAATTGACGACTCAATCAGAAAGATAGTAACTATCTGATTCACTCTTACCGTGTTGTCTGCTTTGAGACGTTCCGGTAATGAGAACTAGCAAGCATGGTGAATCTAATACATCTGTGTTAGAAGATCCTACGCTTTGAGCTGGAAACCCTGTCAAGGAGATTCTTTGAATCTACCTGATCACAGGTATAGTATTTATACTATAAAACGGGAAACCGGAGGTTAATGCAACCGAACTCAAGATGAATGACAAAGCCATATTCATCTTTTATTGCTAACTGTTTTATTTCAGGATAAGACGACGGTGTTGCAGCCTCATTCCAGCGAAGTCGGATTCATAAACCACATGCTCATACTCAAGCTTTCAAAGTCAATCATTCAACATCAAGATAGTTGATTCTAATCTTCCCCACTATCAAAGAGCCTCAAAGTCAAATAAAGAATCATCAATTGGGGAGATTGTTAGACTTATAATCACATATGTCAAACAAGAATGTAACAAGTATGAGCATGTTGGTCAAGAGCACAAGTTGATCAAGAAAGTCAAATCAAGATGATTCAAGTCAAGGAGATGATGCAAGATAATGTATCTTGTGCTATTGTATTATGAAGTAATGCCCCCTGACATATTTCCGCTGCGACACATTTTTGGGGGTGTTACAATAAATATGAGTTTTGGGGTTCACAGCAAGATTGGAAGATTATGAGTTGGAAGCTACATAGTTCTTCAGGGGTACACACATTAGTGACTAAAGAATGAGTAGTCATTCTGTTAGCCTTAATTTTATATAAGTCGAACAAGAATGTTATCGGTCTTATTAGTCGTAATTAGTCTTGTTAAGTAATAGGCTAGTCGGGTTTAACGGGCTTGGATTGTAATCTAATATTGTCCGTGTTTCGGGCTTAAAGCCCAAGTTTAGCCAAGCCCGGCCCAAGTAGAAAAGCCCACATGCCACTTATGGCTCAAGGGTATAAATAGAACCCTCTCCACACATGGAGAGGGTGTTGGTTACCATTTGCATAGTTTGTGTGTGTGTGTAATCTTCCACCTCTCTAGTTTTCTCTCTAATAAATCATCCAACTTTTCTTTCTATCTTTCTACTTTTTTGCTTATTGGTATAGCTTATGTTGTGAAATGGATTAAAGTTTTGGGATAACATTTGGTATCAGTCGCCAAGGGGTAGCTGGTGATTATTTTGTGGTTGTTTCTAGCTTATTCGGAAAGCTTATTTTTTTTTCTTTTTCTTTCGTGACTGTTTTTCTAAAAAACATAAATTTGTATCATGAATTTATTATATCATTTGGGCTGACCTTTGGGCTTATATCTGTGTCGGTATAAACATCCTAGTATTAATTTTTTTTTCCTGTGCTGGTGGGGTTTGACACAGATTTTTTTCTTCTTCTTTTCAACGCTTTATTATAGTTTTTTTTATATATTACAAAGGTTAACACTTCTTTATCTCTTTCAAAACTGGCGATGAGTAAGTTTTGTTGGTTCGGTTGAAGACAAAAGGAGAAGGACTTAGTACACCGAACTAGTCATTCTTGTATGAACCGAACGAGTTTTTCACCTTCTTGAGCCGAACTAGTTATTCTTCATCAAGGACCGATCTAGTCAAATATCAAAGACCACCGATCGTGCTCTCAACCTTTGTCAACCGAACGAGTTAAAGTTTCATAGAGCCGAACGAGTGTAATAATAAAAGAGCCAAACTAGTCAACTTGAAAGCACAACCGATCTAGTATTTGTCTTACAAGAGCCCAACGAGTGAAACTATAAAAGAAACCGAACAAAATTTACACGTTTTAACAAATTTTCGGATTTCGGTTTTGAGTGTCGGTAAACTACGGGACTTAAGACATACACCGTTGAGATCGTGACATCATTTCGATCATCGTGGTATATTCACATTTTACCGTCGATAACTGTACGATTCCCGAGAAGGAAATACATTCGTTTCTTTTAAACAGTTCGAACGAGGAAGAAGAAAAAAGTTGATACGTGCATGTTTCATTTTTTTTAATATATTTCAAAATTTCATTTTTTTTCTTTCATTTTTAACCTTTAGTTAATACACACTTTTAATATTAGCCCTTTAACTTTCTAAGATTTCAATTCTAACCTTAGTCAAATAATATATTTACTATTAGTCCTTATCTTAAGAATTTTTTCAATTTTCAACTTTATTTTTCACAAAGTTTAATTTTTAGCCTTAGGTTTTTACACATTCTTAATACTAGCCCTTAGATTTTAAAACAATTTCAATTTTAACCTTCAATTTTCAAACTCTTTTTACTTCTAGTTTTTTATTCTTCAAATTTTTATTTTTAAACTTTTAGTTTAACATATTTTTCAACATTAGTCCTTATTTCAAAGTTTTTTCTAATAATTGTTAATTAAATTCAAGTACTTCAACGACAACAACGATTTCAACAACAATTACTCATTGTTTCACGGTTTCTTCTTGATTTTGTAAAATCCCGCGAAAGATTCCATTCTTTTCTCGGTTTAAATCCAAGACTTGTAAAATCCCGTGAACGTTAATTGATTTCAATCCACAACAACAATCACTTTACCTACTTAAGATCCGATATCCATTCACAACTTCATCAACATGTCCAATACCAATCTGCAAATTCAAACATCAAGTGTTCTTCAAAATGACACAGCTTCTTTGTGTTCGACTTCTAAAGTTCAAGAGAAGACACAACTTGCAAGAAGTAGATGCATGCACAGTCTTAAAGAAATCAAGTCACTATTTAAGTTTCTCTCAGAAA
>BQNB010123856.1:0-20029 GCA_026074375.1 Tanacetum coccineum
AGTTATAACACCATTCTTGTCCAGTTTTAATCTGTATACCCACTTACCATCAACAACATTGGTATTAGAAGCACGAGGTACTAAAGACTACGTTCCATTTTTCATGAGAGCATCATACTCTTCTTTCATAGCTTGATGACACTCCGAAGAGTTGTTGGCAACGGTAAACGAGGTTGGTTCAATGATGGTAGTGGGGAGGATGGTAGCATGATTTGCGTAAGGATTGTAGGGAACCCATTGTTTGGGATTTTGACGAAGATTTACAAGACATTGTCGAGTGATGGGAGGAGGTGGTGGTGGTGGTGTGGATGGTGGTGGTGTTGGTATCGATGTAGGCGATACGGGAGATGGTTGACCATTAAATGACTCGGGAGAAGTTTGAGAAGTTGGACTCAAATGTGAAACTAATGATGGAGATGAAATCGGTGAGCGTGGTGAAGATGGACTTGGATGGTCAGTAGTAGGAATTACATAAGGTGATTCTGAGGAGTAATAGGGAGATGTTTTCGAAGGGGGTGGGGAAGTTGTTTTAGGGATATCAAAGGGAAATTGTGCTTCATTAAAACGAACATGTCGAGCAATATAAATACGCTCGGTAAAGATATCAAAACAACGATATCCATGATGGGAGGGGCTGTAGCCAAGAAAGACACATGGGGTGGAACGGAAATCCATTTTGTGACGATTGTACGGACGAAGATAAAGAAAACATAGGCACCCAAAAACACGAAGAAAATAGTAGTCGGGAGACCGTTTGAATATATGTTCAAAATGTGACTTGTTTGTTGATGTAGCAGTATCAAAAGCATAATGCCAAAAACGTTGAGGAACACATGCTTGAGCAAGAAGAGTAAGACCGGTCTCCACAACATGGCGATTGCGATGTTCACAAAGCCGTTTTGCTCACTTGTATGAGGACAAGATCTCTGGTGAATAATTCCCAACGAAGAGAAAAACAAAGCTAAATTGCGAAACTCACCACCCCAATCGGTTTGAACATTCTTTAATTTTGTGGTGAATTGACGTTCAACCATTTGCACAAATGATTTAAAAGTGGAATACACATCGGATTTTTGAGCTAAATGATATATCCACATGTAACGAGAATGATGATCAACACACAACATAAAATATCTATGACCTTCAAACGATAACAAAGGTGCGGGACCCCAAACATCACAATAAACCAAGTCTAAAATATTGTTACTTCGAAATCCAGATTCAAATAAAGGTAGTTTTGAAGATTTTCCCAATGGACAACATTGCAGAAACTTGACAGACTTTTATTTGTAACGGGAAGAGAAAAATTAGAAAGCATAGAATGCAACAGATGTTGATGGGGATGTCCGAGCCGTCTATGCCAAATGGTTGGGGAAGCTCGTACAGCCGAAAAAGATACTTTATTGATGGACTTTAGTTGAGGAAGAGTAATGGTGTAGAGACCATGTTTACTGGGGCCGGTGAGAAGAGTGGTGTGTGTAGACTCGTCTTTTACAACAAAATAGGAAGTGTGAAATTCAAAAAAGACATCATTATCATGACAAAATTTTTGAACAGAAAGGAGATTGTGGGAGATTTCTGGTACATGAAGAATGTTTTTGAGAGAAAACGTCTTTTGTGGTGAGTAAACTTTAGATGAACCAATATGAAGAATAGGAAGACCCTTACCGTTGCCAACATGAAGTGCGTCGTCACCATAATATGCCTCTGAATTGTCCATCGCTTCCAAATCAGGTGTCACATGACTATTTGCTCTGGTGTCTGAATGCCAATTTGCAGAAGCATTAGAGGATTGAGCACGGGTATTTGCAAAGTTAGCAGATAGCCGAGTGCGAATAGTAGAAGGGTCACGATTAGGGCATTGTGATGGAATGTGACCAATACCACCTCTATTGCTTGTGCCATACACTATATTTTGGGTGGATGCCCAATCAAATTAACGACCATTATCATGACCTCGGTTGTTGTTACCACGAGAGTTGTTGCGATTGCCACGGTTGTTGTTATTGTTACTCCTGTTGTTGTTTGATGGGCGAGCACCATAAAAGGCTTGTGGACCATATGGTGCAATGGGTGTACGAGCTTTTCTAAGCATATAATCATGATCACCAAGGAGTGCATGAAGCTCGCTAAATGCAGTTGGACTTTGACGGGAAGTGATTGTAGTTTTAAGACCGTTATATTCTTCACAAAGACCTCAGACAACAAGCATAACGAGATCTTTATCTTTTACAGGTTCACCAATGGTGACGAGTGCATCAGCATATTCTTGAGCACGATTTAAGTAAGCATCGGGAGTTTCATCATCGTGCATCTTTATTCTCAGAAGTTGTGTTTTGAGAGTGTATTCCCTAGATGTGGAACGAGGTGCATACACCTTTTTAAGGGACAACCAAAGATCATGAGAAGTTGTACCTTGAACATGGCGAAAAGATGCTTCTGAGATTGTAGAGATGATTAGCATACGAACGTGGGCATCGTTGAAGACCCAAATTGGATAATTGGGGTTTTCCTTTGGAACAGTGGCACCATCGGTAACAGATAAGGTTTTTGATGGACATGGTATTGAACCATCCATATAACCGATCAAATTGTTTGTGATGATGAATGGTTCAATCATAGTTTTCCAATAACCATAATTTATGGGCGAAAGGGTAAAAGCGAACTTACGAGAGTTATGAGCCGTTTTATCAACCGTGGTGAAAGCTGAAATCATAGCCATAGTAATATTCTTCTTTTTTTTGTAACCCTAATTTTTTTTACTGATGAACAGTAACTTCGGTGAATAGTGGCCGATGAACAGTAAATCGGTGAATAGTACTCGATGAACAATACTTTTTTTTTGGTTTCTTACGACTACAGCCAGCGGCGGCAACAGCGAGGTGATGAGAAGTGTGGGGTTGTTGTGGCGGCTGAAAAGTGACCAGAATTATGCCAAAAAAAGGCTGTTTAGGGTTTTGGCTCTGATACCATATAAAACCTCAAAGGGTATATATTATTGTAATTGTAATTGTGATTTGTACATTAGATTGTATGTGTAGTTATACTAATGTCATAGCTTAGAGATTAAGCAACTAACACATAACCTAATAGGTACGACCCATCTATACAATTGGACCAACCCATCTAATCTAGTTTGGTCTAACAGGAATCAAACAAAGACAAAAAAGATTAATCTCACCAAACAAATCGTGGATGTATGATTGCCAAAACCTACACCTCTAGACCTCATAGAAATGATCCAAACCGTTGAAAACCTTCACTTATATTCTATGAAGCTTCTGGGAAAATTTCGCTACGACTCGACCGTCCAATCTTCTGGAAACTAAATATGTCTGCACCGAAGAACCGTAAATCTTCTCTTTGTTTCTCTCTTTCTTGTGCATAAAGATATCTTCTAATTATGATAAGACCTTGAGATACAATGATATAAACACTATCTTATACTTGGGCTTATTTGTCAGGTTTTTATTGTTTCCTCGTAATTTGAAATCTCATTAAGAGAGCAAGGTGTCCTAAAACCGAATAACACGTTATTCGTTTGCCACCTCAACTTCACTTCATCCCCCTCCCAATAACACAACAATAACTGTTATCCTAATATATTAAGATTCAAACACAACTAATAAGCAACCAATAAGCTACATATAAGCCATAAGCAAACCGAATAAGCTTAGAAAGAAAGAGAGAAAAAAAGTTTAGAGAGAGAAAGTAGAGAAAGAAAGCTAGAGAAAAGGAAGAGAGTTGGATGATTACTTTGTGAGAAATGGTAACCAACACCCTCTCCATGTGTAGAGAGGGTCTTATTTATAGTGCACATACCCTACTTGAGGCGTATAGACTATTCCTTGGGTCGGGCTTGGCTTGTGTTGGGCTTTGAGCCCGACACATGAACAATATTAGCTTAAAGTCCAAGCCCGTTTATCCCGACTAGCCTATTACAATACAAAACTAATTAATACAAAGACGACCGACGACATTTTTGTTCGACTTATATAAAAATAAGGCTAACAATAACTAAAACCTCCTCCCTAGCAAAATACCAATAACATGTAATTCGTTTTTTTTAATTTTTAATTAACACAATAGAAACTAAAATTGAAATACGATATATTAAAAATACAAAATGAAGTACAAATACGATACGAAACGAAATAAAAATACGACAAATGTTAAAACCTAAGAGACAACCAATAATAAAAACTAGAATGAGCCAAAATATTTTGCTTGGATCTCGTCTTTGAGTTTTTTGATATTAGCCACATCTTTCGGCTTCATCCCCTCAGTACTAAAATTAAGAAACTTCAATTCTTCTAACTTTTTCGCGTATCGATAAAATTTAACTTTTTAGCACGTTCAATCCATAACTCTTCTTGGACCATATCCATGAAAGCTTCTTTTTGACTTGTCGAAGATGAACCCGCCGATTTAGAGGAGTCGGATTTTGTCTCTTTCTAGGCCTTGGCTTGCCGGGAGGACGTGGTATTATGTCGTCTCAAAATAGCTCGTTCGGCTCTTCAATGTCTTCGGCCGTACGAACGCGTCTTCTGGGAACAACGGCTTTGACACCACGCCATTTTTGGTGATCTTTCAACACACCACACGCTTCATAGTGGACAAACGCAAACCCTTTCGCTAAAATTCTTATAACAACGAGCAAGCCGAGTCATTTTCGCCACTCAACTGTGCATTTTTCCTCGATAACCCCGACGAATTTGTTGCAAGCACGTGTCAAAGTGGTCACTTTCCCGTGATCATATCCTTTATAGGCTTGATTGGTGCATGGAGGCTGTATTCACTAGTAACTTGACCCCAAAACGACTTATTAGTTTGGTCAATGCCAAATTGTGGGTCCTCCGAAATATGTATGTAAGTTTCGGCCAAAAGTTTTTCTTTGGATTGTCCCCAACGGGTATGTGTTACGTCGGCTTTCTTTGGTCGGGGTTTTCTTCCTTTGCCTTTCGATTTGCCTTTTTCGACGGGCGACCACTCGGATTGTGAAGTTTGTGACGGTGAGTGTGGTGGTGAGTTTGGTGGTGTGTCGCGTAAACGTTGTTGTGGTGGCATCATTTGTGTTGGTCGTGAAGAAGTACCGAGATTCATTCGCTTGAAGAATTCTTGTTGTTGTTGTTGTTGGTATTGTAGAAACGCCATTTGATTAAAATGCTCTTGGTTCATTTGAGGTGCGAATGAAGATTGTGAAAAATATGGCGTCGGGTGGGGTATTAAGAAGAATGACCGGGGTATTGAGATGAATTGGTGTATGGCGGTGTTGCGGGTGAAGGGTCGTTCGTATAAGCGGACGAAGAAGACGTATTGAAGATATTGTTAAGTAGCCAATCGTTATTTTGAAGGTAATATGGGAGTGTATATGAAAGTGTAATTATTTTTTGATTTGGGTTGATTATATGTAATGTGTCTGATAAAAATAAGTATTTATAGGTAAAAAGCGGTATTATTTGAATGTTAGCCGCTACTACACGCTCTTCCAATTTTAAATTTTGATAAAAATAAATAAACGAAAAACGCCGGTTAGAGGGCTGGCGGGTGTCTTACGACGTGCGAATGGCGAGTGAGCCGGTGTCCAATGACGCGCCATTCTTTCTGTGATTTGTCTTATGACGTGCGTACAACGCAGCTGAGAGCTCTCTAATAAACCCAACAATAATTTCTTTGCTTTGTTTCATAATATGATGATTTCCAAAGCATCTTGTTACTTTGCAAAAAGCATTATTTAGAACAATGGTTGGTTTAAAGTGATAAGATTGTGTGTTATATTGTCCTCGCACAATAGAAATGGGTGTTTAGAACCAAGTAAATATTCAACACGTCAAAATGTAATATATTGGAAGTTCAACAAGTTGACTTAAGATGTGAAAGCAAGAATAAAAGATAGTTCTGTGGTCTCTTTCGCACTCATTTTGACTTCGATACTGATACGAGTTAGTCAGGATTGATGTTACTTTTTTAATAATTTTTTTTAATTAATTTGCTACTTTTAGAAAGTAAAGTATTTAAATATTAGAAATATTATTTGTTTTTTTTAATTGATTGAAAATGTATCATACTTATTATTTTTTATTATTGTGTATGTTGAATTATTATTTTTTATTGTGTATACTGAACTTTCAAATTCGATCATTCTGTGTATTTTAGGACCATTTTACTTTTATTTTTTTCAATTTTCGAAGAGTAAAACGATCATTTTACACGACAGATTAGTCAAAAAGTACACACAATAATCTAAATTTGAAAGTTCGATACAAAAAAAATAAAATAATACCCTCAATAACAAAAAATGACAAGTTACATTTTCAAAGAATAAACCTTTTTTTCGAATTTGATATAATAGGAGTACAGTAATAACCAAGAAGAGGTAAAACATGGTTCATTATTAGAAATTAAAAAAAAAGAAAAACAAGAAAATATCGATCTAGGCTACTTGTTCCTATTTACAACAATGCAAAATGCAGGTGGTTCATTCTACTTTTGAAAACTTGATAACTTTTCTATTGTAATCTGGTTCAAAGGCTCGGTTATATAGGGTTGAGCACTAGCTATCGCCGATAGTTCTTGTGCAACGTTGCGCATTGATGGTCTTGACTCAGGTGCTACCCTAGTACACGCTAGAGCAACATTAAGTGCAAGCACCACTTGTTCGAGGACTTTGTCTGTTGGAGGAGAAAGCCTCTGGTCGAGGATATCTTTCAACAATAATCCTAGATCGTCCGAAGAAGTTGATGTTTGTAGTGACAATAAAAGCTCTCCTGGATGTTTCCCCATCATAAGCTCGAACGTGACAACTCCAAAGCTGTAGACATCGCACTTCTCTGTAACCTTCATTGTGAGGGCAAGTTCTGAAACACAAGACAAACAAACACAAGTAGAATGGTTTAGTAAACCATGTAGACTGTAACAAAACAGACTAGTAGAATGTAGCAAGATTTATATACCTGGTGCCATGTAACCATATGAACCCGCGACTCCAGTCCAGTTAGTTGAGTCCTGGTTCAAAATCTTAGCCGTCCCAAAATCCGACAACCTCGGCACCATATCATTCTCGAGCAAAACATTATTAATCGAGACATCCCTATGGACAATCGGAGGAACACAATCATGATGCAAATATGCTAACGCATGTGCAATACCTTGGACGATACTAATCCTTGTACCCCAATCTAGTTCTGAAATCGCGCCTGCTCCATAAAGTACATTTCCTAAACTACCCTTCTGCAAATATTCATAAACCAAATACATCCCGCCTTCTTTACAACAGTAGCCGTAGAGTTTGATTATGTTCCTGTGCCTTACTTCAGTTAATGCACGAATCTCGTTTTCGAAGCTCCGGTTATTCATCACCGGAGAATCACCAGAATCTAACAAATTTAATCTTTTCACCGCCACAATTTGCCCTGTTGGTAACTTCGCCTTGTACACGCTTCCAAAACCACCTTTTCCTATGCAATGCGTCTCGCTAAAGTTTCCAGTGGCTTTTACAATGTCCCCGAAGGTAAATTTACTCTCCTGTTCCCATATTACGTGTTCCGAAGTTCCTTTTGTGTTTGTGCTTTTGGTTTCTTCATCAAGTTTAGTGTTTGATCTTCGTCTAACGAGAATGCAAAAGATAGCAATCCCCGTTGTTATCATAACCAATGTGATCACAGGTACTAGTACCGCAATAAGTACTTTGTTGCTTTTGGATGATTTCTTCGCGGTTTCACCATTGCATGCTGATAAGCCTTTATCCGAACCACAAAGATCTGGATTGCCTGTAAAGGATGCTGCGGGTGCTTGTTTGAATACACCAAGGTTCGGGATTGCCCCTGAGAGGTTGTTGTATGATAAATCGATTGTTTCTAGACTGATCATGACTGTGGCCAAACTTTGAGGTATGTTACCGTTGAAATTGTTGTGTGAGAGGTTTAAAGTTTGGAGTGAGTTGAGCTTTGAGAGATCTTGTGGGATTCGACCAGTGAACGAGTTGCTGCTGAGATCTAGGAGGTATTGTAAGCCGAACAAGTTTCCAAGCTGAAATGGTACTTCTCCTGATAAATGATTGTTGCTTAGGTTTAGGCTTGACAACTTGGCACAGTTTCCTATTGTTGTTGGAATGGTTGCGTTTAGGTTGTTTGTTGATAGGTCGAGGAACTGGAGACTTGTTAAGTTGCCTATCATTTGAGGGATTTGTCCGGTTAACTGGTTGTTTCCGAGGTTGAGATTAAACAAATTGTTTAATTTGGTTAATTCATTAGGGATTTCGCCTATCAGTTGGTTCCCGTCGAGTCGTAGAACTCTTAGCAGTTGTAAGTCTCCAAGCTCGGATGGAATTTTCCCGGAAATTCTGTTTCTTTCCATTTGGAGATTGCTTAAGTTTAGCAATCTTCCAAACTCCGGATTGATTTCACCAGTGAATTGGTTGTCACTCAGGTTGATGTATGTGAGATTAGGGTGCATACCGAATAATTGTGAAATGTCACCTGAGAACTTGTTTCCGTCCAGCCTGATCCGACCGAGGCTTGTGCAGTTTCTGATGCAGTCTGGTATTGGCCCTGTGAAATTGTTGCCATTCACGGTGAACTGATCGAACAGGAAACTACTGCATAATCCTGAAGGTAGTTCACCCGAGAAACTGTTGTTTGAAAAGCTAACATTCGTTAGCAAAAGATTGTTCTTGCCTAAGTCTGCAGGTATGGTACCCGTTAACTGATTGCTAAAAACCGAAAGAAACCCCAGGTTTGAAAGTTTAGAGATTGTATCAGGCAACTCTCCGTGCAACTGGTTGGTGTTGATGTCGAGTTTAGTCAATGAAGTCAAGTTTCCGAGCTCGGGTGGAATTGTTCCACTCAGATTATTGAAGAAAAGCTGCAAAGCATCAAGGTTGACCAAGTTTCCAATTGTGGAGGGTATAGTTCCCGAAAGCTGATTGTCTGAAAGATCCAGACTCTTAAGAAACTCCAAGTTTCCAATCTCCAAAGGGATCGGGCCTGTAAAACTGTTGTTATACAGGTAAAGAATATTGAGATTTTGCAAGAGACCAATCTCGGGTGGGATGGTTCCACTGAAGTTATTATTTTGAACCTGCAAGGAGGTTAATCCAGTCCAATTTGTGATGAAATCCGAAGAAATCTCACCAGAAAAGTTATTTTCAGAGATACCAACCTCAGAAATTTTTGTCAGGTTGGACAAAGACAATGGCAATAAGCCGGAAAACGAGTTTCCAGCTAGTGCCAAATATGTGAGATTAGTGCAAAGTCCGAGTTCAGAAGGAATCGAAGAGTTAAGCTGATTTGAGTGGAGATCTAGGTACTGAAGGTTTCTTAGCTGACCTATAGAAGAAGGTATTTCTCCTTCGAACAAATTTTCTTGCAATTCAATGAATTCCAGATTAGGCATCAAATTCAAATCATGCAAAATCGGGCCTGAAAACTGGTTTTTTGCTAATCTTAAATCTTTCAGTTTCGTAAGATTGTAAAAGCCTTCTGACAGTTGACCTTGGAACAAGTTTTCAGTAAGATTAAGGTACTCAAGATTGCGCAAACTGGTAAACAATGATTCAGGCAAAGTGCCGTTAAATCGATTTGTGGACAAATCAATAAAAGTCAACTTTTTGCATTTGAGAATGAATTCAGGGAATCCATTCTCAAGTTCATTAAGATACAAATTTAGAAAAGTCAACTCTGGCAAACTTGAAAGGTCAACCCAGTTTGGATCAGTTAAAAAGTTCCCTCCAAGATCCAAGTACCTTAACTTTTGCAGATTACTAATCTCCAATGGAATAGCACCATTGAGATTAAGATTATTATTAAGGTTAAGATATTGCAAAGTTGTCAACTTTCCAATCTCTGATGGGATCACATCTTCAAGCAAATTTGTGCTCAAATCCAAGTACTCGATTTTCGACAAGTTGCCAATAGTGCTAGGAATTGCTCCACCCACACTATTGATACTTAAATCAAAATGGGTCAAATTTGGAAATGAAGAAAATTCAAAGTCAGTTAGTGTACCAGATATTGATGAATCTTGGAGGTCAATCTTGGAGACTAAACCGCCTTCATTGCATACAATTCCAGTCCAGTTGCAAAGATTTTGAATGTTCCTTACAGACCAAGAATTCACTGCATTTGATGATGATGGTGATAAGGTGTTCTTCCATCTGATAAGAGCTTGTGATTGTGTTCTTGGTGTTGATTTAGTTTTTAATGGTAGTAAAGATACACAAGAAATATATAAGAACAGAATTGAGATGGTTTTAAATGATGCCATGAATGTTTTTTTTTAGGTTGTTTTCATGCGAATATGACTTTCTATAAAAGGTGATGATTGAAGATATTGACAGCTATATAGGCAGATGAGAAGTATGTGGTTGGATTTTTAAATTTATGGATTTGTGTGTCAGAATTCAATGAGTTGCTCAAAGTTGCAAAAATGGTGAAAAAGCATATTTTGGAGGATTGAGCTTTCAAGGATTTTTGTTTATGAGATTAGTCTTTTTTATGGAGTTTTATAGTTAGTATTTGATAATTCTTTTTATAATTTATAAACGACTAGCGGGTAATTGGTTAAATATTACTATTTTTTAATGTTACATGTTGTTATATTGGATGTATCTGTCTCGTACTCATATCATTATCAGTTCACATGGTATCGAAGTTTGACTTACTCGGTTTGTCTTTTCCTGACTTTTAAATAACCAACTTACATTTGTTTAATAAAATTTGGTCTAAATGAATCTAGAAAGATTAACTTTAGATTTTTTTAATTAGAAACTGATGATCTATTGGTTAACAGCTTAACGGCTGTTAGTTAGTACTAACTTACTATAACAAGCAGAAATTACTCGCGCGTTGCTGCGGGCGTTAATTTTTCGCGCGTTGTTGCGGGGCTTTTTTTTTGTTTGGGTTTATTTTTTCGGTCTCATTTTTAATAGTTTTTTTTTCTCATATTAAATGATAATCGCGCGTTACTGCGGCGCATTTTTTCTTTCTTATTGTATTTTGTGCGGATTTATTTTTTCGGTCTCATAACATTTTTTTTTGACCCAGGCCGATAGAAAGTTGTAAATAGTTAAAAATAAAAGCACGTCTCGTAATTTTTTTTTCCTTCTTATTTTTAGCGAAAGAAGTGGGGGTGGGAGGGATTATAAAGTTTTTTTTTTTGGGCCGATGAAAAGTAACCATGCGGAAAAAGGGGAAAAAAAGTTGGGCTAGATGTTGGACTAAACTTAAAAAAAAAAAACTACTTGGGCCGGGCCAAAGTAAAGGCCAAAAAAAAAGTTAGGCTGGATGTTGGACTAAACTTAAAAAAAAAAAAAAGACTTGGGCCGGGCCAAAGTATAGCCCAAGTCAAACTTGGCACTGTAGATGAATAGTGTGGTCAAATGTTTGTGGATTAGTATAGTAAAAACGCAGATGAAAATGCTACTATGGATTTCTTTTGCCTTATATATTTGTAGAAAGAAGAAAAAAATAAAAACGTATGTCGGAGAAATCATCGGATATTGTTTTCTGGAATGGGTGAGAAAGAAGAACTCTTTGTTTATTATTGTAAAAGTTTGATAATATTCAATGTCAGTGGATTTGCTTTTTTGCTTTTCTAACGAGTCACGTGACTTTAGTACTTCGCATAGACTAAAGTCAAACAATTATAATAAGATAAGATTTAATTGTGGATTTGTTGCTTTAGTTGAGATTAATATAAACTGAAAGCGAGTTTGGTTTTTTGTTTTAAACAAGCAGAAATTACTCGCGCGTTGCTGCGGGCGTTAATTTTTAGCGCGTTGTTGCGGGGCTTTTTTTGTGTTTGGGTTTATTTTTTCGGTCTCATTTTTAATAGTTTTTTTTCTCATATTAAATGATAATCGCGCGTTACTGCGGCGCATATTTTCTTTCTTATTGTATTTTGTGCGGATTTATTTTTTCGGTCTCATAACATTTTTTTTTTTGGGCCGATGAAAAGTAACCATGCGGAAAAAGAGGAAAAAAAGTTGGGCTAGATGTTGGACTAAACATAAAAAAAAAACTACTTGAGCCGGGCCAAAGTAGAGCCCAAAAAAAGTTGGGCTAGATGTTGGACTAAACTTTAAAAAAAAAAAAAAACTTGGGCCGGGCCAAAGTATAGCCCAAGTCAAACTTGGCACTGTAGATGAATAGTGTGGTCAAATGTTTATGGATTAGTATAGAGTCAAATGTGTTTTTTACTATTAATGCAACGTGTTGATTAAGCAAGTACGTATGACAGGAGGATTGCAATAATGGCCTCGTTTTTTTTCCCGATATGAAGATCTTTTTGGCGATATTTTGCGGAGCCGTTTTTTTTAATTTATTTTATGCGGGTTTATTTGTTCGGTCTCATGTTTAATAGTTTGTTTTTTTAATATAGGCTTATGTGTTAGGCCTCATGTCGCGGGTTGTAATTTTTTGGCCTCATGTCGCGAGTATTTTTTTTTATTTGAATAAATCAGTAGTTTTATAAAAAAAAATTCCTATTTTTTGCCAAGCAATTTTTTTATATTGCCTACTTGAGGCCGGGCCAAAGTAGAGCCCAAAAAAAAGTTGGGCTAGATGTTGGACTAAACTTAAAAAAAAAAAATACTTGGGCCGGGCCAAAGTAGAGCCCAAAAAAAAAAAAAAAAAACTTGGGCCGGGCCAAATTTGAGCCCAAGTGGCCCAAGTCAAACATTTGGCACTGTTGATGAACAGTGGTCAAATGTTTGTGTCATAGTATATGTTTTTTTAATATAGGCTTATGTGTTAGGCCTCATGTCGCGGGTTGTAATTTTTTGGCCTCATGTCGCGAGTATTTTTTTTATTTGAATAAATTAGTAGTTTTATAAAAAAAATTCCTATTTTTTGCCAAGCAAATTTTTTATATTGCCTACTTGAGGCCGGGCCAAAGTAGAGCCCAAAAAAAAAGTTGGGCTAGATGTTGGACTAAACATAAAAAAAAAACTTGGGTCGGGCCAAATTTGAGCCTAAGTGGCCCAAGTCAAACATTTGGCATTGTTGATGAACAGTGGTCAAATGTTTGTGTCATAGTATACAGTCAAATGGTAGGGACATGCTTAATTTTAAACTGAGAATATCTTACTGAAACTATAAAATATCATTTTTTTTCTTTTTGTAGAGATATGAGTTTTTTGAATGTAGCTTGTTTTGTTGAATATTGTTCGGTCATGTGTTTGTGATTAAAATTATGCTTTATCGTTAATTGAATTGTGCAAATGGGTTTTTATTATTGTTGTTTTGTTATGCAACAGAACCTTTGAGTTATTTAATATGTTAAAACCTATTTAGTGTTAAGGTTTTATGGCTTGTATGAATAAATGAAAGGGGCGTGTTTATGTGTTTCATGGTATGTATAAGTAAATGAAAAGGGTGTGCATATGTGTTTTATGGCTTGTATAAATAAATGAAAGGGGTGTGCATATGTGTTTTATGACTTGTATAAATAAATTAAAGGGGTGTGCATATGTGTTATGGCTTGTATAAATAAATGAGAGGGGTATGCATATGTGTTTTATATCAAGGCCTTTGGGCCAATGTAGAGCCCAAATAAAAAGTTGAGCTAAATGTTGGATTAAACATAAAAATATAAAAAAAAATTTCTTGGGCGAGCCAAATTTGGCCTCAAGTACCCAAGTCTAAACATTGGCAATGTGGATGGAACTATGTGATACAAATGTTTGTGTCATTGTATTTATTTATAAAAAAAATTTCTTATTTTTTGCCAAGCATATGTTCTTAATAATTGCCTACTTGAGGCCGGGCCAAAGTAAAGCCCAAAAAAAAGTTTGAGCTAGATGTTGGGACGCTAAACTTTAAAAATAAAAAAAAAATACTTAGGCGGGCCAAAGTAAAGACAAAAAAAAATAAAAAATAAAAAAACTTGGGGCCGAGCCAAATTTGAGCCCAAGTGGCCCAAGTCAAACATTTGGCACTGTTGATAAACAGTGGTCAAATGTTTGTGTTATAGTATATTGTCAAGTCAAATTGATGATGTTACATAACAAGCCAATAATTTTTTTTTTAAAGCAATATGTATAGAAGCAAAAACACAACCAATACAAACTAATGATGCATCCAGTGAAATTCAATAATGAAGTTAAGCATACAACATTACTACATATCACTAACTTATCAGAGTTTACGCGACCACGCTGTCAAATCCTGGCATACGGCCTTGAGGAAAGGCTCGAACCAAGCGCTGACGAGATCCTTAACATACGAGTAGAAAGAGCATGGCTCACGCCTTGATTAGTTTAATACGCCTCTTGATATGTAGTATTATTTTTACACGTGTTCAGCTTGATCTTAAGAATTTAACCCGAGATCAAGTGATAAAAGATCCATATATTTGAGATGATCACTTTGCTTAGAAATAATATACGGAACTGAGCTACTTGCATCAGATAATTTCCTTTTCTGATTCCATATGCAGATATCCTATGACTAATGATACTTAAATTTACTGCATGTGCATGAAGTAATGCCACTAATTGTGATCCTAATTTGATGCATGGTCTTCTTTGGACCTCAACTTGCCACTAACTGTTATTAACAAGAGGAAGCTAATGCTAAGACTTGGTCTTTGCATTCTTCAATCAGCACAACAGTTGGGTCAACTGGTCACCCTTGATTGCCGGGCTGCACGTTTGGTATCCGTATCTTTAAGCATGTATGGATCTCTTTATGCATTTTAAGGACAACCTTTGATAATTTCACATCGAAAGAGATTAGGAGACCGTTGATAGTCTTGTTTACGGAGTATGTTTGAAATAATTTTGATTGTTTTGAACTACCTACTAAAAAATGTATAATTTTCATTCCACAGTTTTGCTTGGCTATTTGATCATATGTATAATGTTATTTGGATTTACAACCAGATGCTTTTGTATTAGAAGGATCATTGTCTCAATCTTTGTTACTTTCTTAGATTAATTAAAGTCAATTTTACAAATGTAAAGTATACTTCACAATAAGCGGCGGAGCCAGAAATATAATCTGTTAGATAGTTTAGTTCTATAAAAAGTTCAAAGAAAAACTTCTTTTTACGCTTATTATGGTGCTAGAAAACGTACTTACCGCCTCTTTTCACAATGGGATTATGATTTCTTTGTTTTAGCGCTAGTTTACAAGGATAAATATAGTCATAAGATGATGATTTTTTTGGCGTATATCTTGTTACCTTGTATAAAAACAGACATTATATCTAGAATAATGGTTTTGGTCTTAAACTGATAAGATTATTATGTGTATATAATCCTAACAAATATGTCTTTTAAACCACAATGTTCAACGCGTTATCTATTTAGGAAGTTCAAAAAATTGACTTGAGATGTAAAAGCAAGAATAGCATATAGTCAACCCTTCTTTCGCATTCATTTTGACTTTAATAATGTTTGACAATCGAGTTAGTCAGAAATGATATTGTTTTGTACGGAGTATTTATCGAATTAAATTGCTACTTTTTGAAAGTAAATGATTTTAAACAAAGGAGGCATTTTTTCTCTTTATAAAAAAAACGTAGAATAATTTCAATATAAACTCTACTCAACAAGAGTTGAAGCAGGGGGTGAAAATAACAAGGAACCGTAATGGTACGTGCTAGGAACCGAACAATATATTACTCCCTCCGTCTCTAAATAAATGTCCACTATTGACTTTCGAAGTCATTATTCTTCAACTTTGACCTTAAATTATTTTGTTTGTGTTATATAATACTTGATGAAAATCATACCAATGAAAATACATTTATAACTCAATCCATTCATATATTTTGCATCAAGTATTATATAACACAATCAAAATAATTTGAGGTCAAAGTTGAACAATAATGACTTCGAAAGTCAATAGTGGACACTTATTTAGGGACGGAGGGAGTAGAACTGTGAGAAATTTAGACAAGGATCAATCAAACACACAAACCACGAGTTTTAAATACAATCAACCTCTTCATTTACTTTTTTACTACTGCATATCATCACAACTTCAAATGTCGTGAGATGTTTTGAGTTCTGTATATACAAAGAAAGAAATAAGATTATAACTAACAATTTTTCTCTCACGTACATACGAGAGGAAAAGAAGAAAGAAAATAAAATAATATTTTCATTTGCTGCCAAGAAAATAAAATAATATTTCCATTTGCTGTCAACTATTTCTTCATTTGTCACTTCTGGTCCTATGCATACAAAAATAATAACAAAACATATATAAAATACAAAAATCCTTTTACCTTTTTATACCTTTATGTTTCAACTGCATTCAGAACTCATCCAAAGTACAAAAGATAGCTTATTACTTTCGATATTCCCCCTTAAGCAGTGGCGGAGCCAGGATCTTGGTATATAGGGGGCAAAATTTTTTTCTCCGAAAAAAGCTTCAAAAATTGCAGCTTTTTAGCACTTTTTAACTGCTTTTAGTAGCGTTTTAGCAGTTTTTAACAGCTTTTTCGCAGTTTTTAGCGATTTTTTAGCAGCTTTTCAACAACTTTTTGATATTTAAGTAGTCTTATCGGGGGCAATTTAAAATTTGGGATGGGGGCAAGCTAAAAATAATGCCATAAAAATACAATTTTTGCACTAATTTTTTTTTTGCCAGTTTATCGGGGGCAGCGGCCCCCCTATCTAACACATCCCTCCGCCCCTGCCCTTAAGCTAACTCTTATACAAATCATACAAACCAAGCGGATCACAAAACTTTTTATGAGCCTGCACACTTAAACATTTTGTAAAATATCTGCAATATTATCAACATATTTTATGTTTATAGTTTTAACTATTCTAGCATAAAATTTCTTCTTTAAAAATAATAATTAAATTTCAAAATGTTTAGTTCTTTTATGAAATACATGATTAGCTGCAATTTAATTGCAAAACTGTTATCACAATGAAACAGAATTGGGAGAGATGGTAATATATTTAATTCAACCAAGACTTCCATCATCCAGATCACTTCACAAGTCACATTATTCATTGACCTTTATTCAGCAGAAGATTTAGAAAGAACTGACCGTTCTCTTTTATGAAACAAGACTATCACCCAAGAAATTAGTGTACGCAGACACATATTTTTTTATGACTTTACACTTAGCCCAATTTGAGTCAAAAAGTACATTTAGATTCAAATCACTGCTTTTATTGAAATATATACCTTTTTCAGATGCAACTTTCAAGTACATTAGCACTCTAAATGCCAACTTCAAGTGTGACTAAAGAGGAACATGCATATATTGATTAAGAACATGAAATACTTAACTTATGGTTTGGTATGTGTCAAACAGATAAGCTTTCCAACTTACTTTTAGTACTTATTGTAGGATATTAGAAATCATAACACAATAGAAGATAGATGGATTAGCCAAATCTAGAGAGAGAAAAGCTTTCTAGTGAGAGAAAGTAAACTTGTATAATGAAATGACTAACCACCTCTTCCATGGCATGGAAGAGGCTTATATAGTTGCTTACAAACTGGCCTAAGGCCTTGGCATGGGCTTACATATTGGGTTTAATTACCCGGCACATTACCAAATGTTATACATTAAACGATTAACTACGAGCTACAATAAATGGTAAAATACACGAGGTAACCGAGTCTTATTCTAATATCTAACAATCTCCCCCTAAGGGAGGCCACCCCAGAAAATACTAGTTTAAGCTTAACAATCTTGATCTTGTGTTTAGCTCATAGTCTTTTGATTCTTCATGTAATATCTTGTACTTTAAAGTAGTGATCTTTGTCTAGTGGCTTGTGATTGTACTTGATATGTGAACTTGAGCTACTTTGATATCATCAGCCAAATCTAATCTCTGATCATCAACTTGTGGACTTTTGTTGTCTTGTGATCTTGTGTCTTGCGGACCGACATGCTCATACCTTTCTTGATCTTGAAAACTTGAATAATTTGTTCGTGAAGTTCTTTAACTTTAATACTTGGCCACTTCCAGAGGTACGTGTAATATCAGAGTTGCGGAAGCTTAGAAACATATGCTTGAGCTTTCTTGATTTCTTTGAATGTGTTGGTGAAGTATGAGCATGCGGTAATGAACTTGTCTTTGTTGGAACAGGATGTCACCATCTCCATCTTTATATGAACCTATAATAAAACAGTTAGCAATAAAGAGAAAAGTTAGTTTGAAAATCAATCAACGTGTTACTTAGTGAAAGTGTTTTTGTAACACATCGAGAGTTTTAAGCTTTACTCAAAGTTCATTAACCGTCAATTCATATACTAGAACAAGTTTGATTCTTGTAGAATCGCACCATCGTTTCTTTCCAGTTGACACAAGTTTGATCCATTAAGGATCTCACAAGTCACCTACCATGAGCTTCTTTGATGTTGGCTCAAGCAGGATTTCCATCTTTACTGTGATACGTAGGTATCACTCGGATGTTCTGGCAATACCACAAGGATAATGCGTAGGACTCTTATGATAAACCTTGTTTCACATTGTGTGAAGAACAAGCAATATGAAATAGTGTCCTAATGAGATTAATTGATGATCTCTTGGCTCTAGACTTAATTGTGCATTTTGGTTTTAGTGATCGGAGGCTGGAGCGGACTGCCACCTTTTCAATATCAACTAACTCGGAGTGAGAAAGTCAATAGATAACGTGTTTAGTCTCCGTGAGAAATGAAACAGAAATCTTTTAAGAGATTCTGAGTGGCTAGGGAGGGTTGTGCATTGCATCACTGGGTCCATGAGGAATTCTTCAAGTCGCAATCTAACTTTTAATTCTTGACAGTATTGAATTGAGACCCGGTTTTTTTGCCTAAGTGTATGGAGGGATTCTTTCTTTACACCCTTTATCCTTACATTTCTTTTTCATTCTTCAACCCCTTCAGTGCTTACCGAGACTTCATGACTAGAACCTTGTTAGGTTTGTTCCAGTTCTAGCTCCATCTCAGTCGGCACTATTCCCTTATTCTCATATTTACTCCTTTTTTATGTCATACCTAAGGACTTCTACACTAACTAGTGGATTGTCCATGGGTAGATCCCTCCAGTTCTGGCTGGATTATTGGAACTACTACCTAACCTTACCAACCTTATAACTCCGATAAAATTAAATACATGGTCGGTCTTTTTGGTACAGTTCACCATGCAATAAAACCAATTAAAAGACTCAATCAGGTACTTGTGATATAAATATCAAAGCCTTTAGTACCTCAATTGTTTTTGAATTTTCAAAAACGCCCCCCTCAACATGTGCATCAATTAAACGAAAGTGGGTAGCACAAGGAGGATGGAGTATATATGAGTCCACAAAGTCACATTTTTTATTAGTTTTCATATTTAAATCACATTTTCTCCCTTTATCAAAAATTTCAAACCCTTTGATATTTTGGATATCAATTGATTCGAATATGTTAGAAAACTAGGAGAAAAATGTGCTGATTAGTCACAATCCGAGTAGGGAACAACGTAATGCTCCCCCTGAATCTATGAGGGTACGTGTGAGTGAAAAGTATAAAAAATTTGAAAGATTTTGAGTTTAACAAGAAAACTCAAACTCTTGGAAAACTTTATACTTGTTACTGAACACTTAACTATACACTACATACTTATAACAATTTACAAGATATTTTATAAAAAAATAAGAGGATATTGACCTGAGTATCAGAGTGATGAAATCATTCAGTTCTCTAAGTAAGTCTGTAGTCAACATCTCTTAGTCTTCAACCAACAAAGCTTTTGAGACTCCTAAATATTCTCCGAACCTTGAGTCTTCTCTCGATTACCTCCATAAAATACTTACTCCTCCTTCGATCGTACTCAGACCAAATTCATGTTGCCATGCCCAGATTGTACTCGTACAGCTTGAAGTCTTTAACTATGTGATCCAACTTGTCCAGAATCTTATTTAATGTGCCATTACTGAACTTATGCACCTCAGTCTCTTACATCATCTTCTTCTAATCATTCATGTTTATGTAGATTACTGCCCTTGGCTTGCTGACTATGGTGTAGTTTTTTTGAGCAGAAAGTCAAAAGCATCCCAATCTGGTTGAGTTAGATTGAGTTTTGTCT
>BQNB010123857.1:6787-20029 GCA_026074375.1 Tanacetum coccineum
ATAAGTAGATGTGATACACACTACACATCATAAATTCGGTTAACGGAATGTTTATAGAAGATTTCACGCAATTTCCAGTAACTGCATAATAGGATATTTGATGCCAATGACAGCCCACCATCATGGCAACATACATCATTTATATGTCATGTTTATTATTTCATTCAAACTGAGTTTTTCAACAGCATACTAACTTTTAGACCACATATACTTAACACACCAATATGTTCTTTAATTCTAGAAGGATATGTTACCTCCAACGGGTCAGAAGGTACAGGAGCTTTACTCTGATAACGGGAGGCAATTTCGTGAGGCCTGTCTTGGGAAGACTGGTTATTCTTGTTCTCATTAATTCCAACATCATCAAAGAGGCTTTCACCAAATAGCTGGGTAGTTGTTTCTCGAGCAAACCTCGTCACAAGGGAGAACTTTTCCAAAACCTGAATTGAAATATCCCGAGTAGGTACGGAACCGCTAATTGAAGATGAAGGTGCTTCTTTTGTGATAGAAATAGCTCTTGGAAGCTCCATTGATGATAGAATCCTCTGTAAACACATGCAAAACTATATTTGAATATGATGTATGAATTTGCATTGAAAAAAAAGAAGCATTAAATAGAAGAAATTCAAGTCGTCGTTTACAAACTGATAAGTTAGCTAAAAACCAAATTTCACCTGAAGAGGATCTTGATCATTATTTACAAGGAACACATTTGCATCTTCAGCAGACCTGTCGTTATAGTTGTCCTATTAGAAGGCTAAAACAATATGATTGGCTTTATATACAATAATAAAAGACTAAACATACTAATTGCTAAAGTAGAGGATAAAAGAAGATATATCTGGAGAAAATATAACATCCCCAATAAGTTTGAGCTATGACATCATGGCAATAGCAGAAACACTTCCATCAACAAACTAGTCCTAGTTAGTTTTAACATTCATGTTAAGCTCATCTTCTAACTACCACTTCTCTTTACATGTGTGCATCCACCATGTAGTCTTATGAATCAAGTTACATATGACACTGCTATTTTGACCAGTTTCATCTAAAAATTAATAATACACTACATAAATCATTGCTCAATGAGGATTAAGCAATGAAAAAAGGGTACATGGGCACAAACATATTTGAAGCGGAAGACACAACTACACAAGTCATAAATTTGATAAATATATCTAATTGTAAAGCTCTGCCTTATTCACTGTAATGCATTGTTCTGATACAGCATGTCATGTTTCAAAGCAGTATGCTAATCGATTCTATGTCACACACCTCTTCAGTTTTTCTTTAAAACAGATTATTTATTAAATCAGTTAAAAATCTGGAAATTAGATTCTGCCATACTGGTATGTGCTTAAATACACATACCTTTTACCTAATAAAACAAGCTAAAAAGACCAATAATGACCAAAAATATACAAAAAATGCATTGTATATGTGTATTTCGTGAATTGTGTCTTGCAGGTATGGATATATCACAAAAAGGACAAAAACGAAGCAAAACGGACAAAACCAAGCACGGGAATGGGAAGAGTGCAAGAAATCGGAGCCGAAGGCATATACATTTTTAATGGGCCAACCCGTATCCATTTTATTGGGCCGGGGCAGCCCACTAATCTTGTTTCTATATCAACCTTAGCCTTATAAAATACAAGTCCATTAAATTCTAAATCCACTTAAAACCTTTTATCCATGTCCATTATCCTAAACCTATAAACCAAGCCCAAATCCAATGTTATAACCCTGGCCCAAAATCAATTCAAAGTTTATAACATCTGGTCAAACACACGGTCAAAATAATGAGTTACTATTCACCGTCTTTCCCCTTTTTCCCTCCATTCACACGAACACAAATCACCCAGGTTAAATCCTGCATTGTATATGTGTATTTCGTGAATTGTGTCTTGCAAGTATGGATATATCACAAAAAGGACAAAAACGAAGCAAAACGGACAAAACCAAGCACGGGAATGGGAAGAGTGCAAGAAATCGGAGCCGAAGGCATATACATTTTTAATGGGCCAACCCGTACCCATTTTATTGGGCCGGGTCAGCCCACTAATCTTGTTTCTATATCAACCTTAGCCTTATAAAATACAAGTCCATTAAATTCTAAATCCACTTAAAACCTTTTATCCATGTCCATTATCCTAAACCTATAAACCAAGCCCAAATCCAATGTTATAACCCTGGCCCAAAATCAATTCAAAGTTTATAACATCTGGTCAAACACACGGTCAAAATAATGAGTTACTACCGTCTTTCCCCTTTTTCCCTCCATTCACACGAACACAAATCACCCAGGTTAAATCCTTCATTGTATATGTGTATTTCGTGAATTGTGTCTTGCAGGTATGGATATATCACAAAAAGGACAAAAACGAAGCAAAACGGACAAAACCAAGCACGGGAATGGGAAGAGTGCAAGAAATCGGAGCCGAAGGCATATACATTAAATGGATGGGCTTATTGGACCTTACTAGCTTGTGCAAATAAGCCAGAGCTTGTTGATTTAAGCTCATTTGTGCATTTCAATCCTTGTTTAGAGCAAAGGATTAAGGTACAATTACTTTTCCTTCTTTTTAAGCTCAATTTTTGTTTCTGCTTATTCTGTGCTTATTGTTTGCTTATTAATGCTTAATCAGTCTAAAAATAGCTTAATAATTTGAATTTATAGCTTAGATGCTAGCAGTTATGCAATTTAGTCATTTTGAGCACGTCTCTCTATCTCTTTCAATTAACATCCTAAATCTGCTTATTTAGTTTCAGCTTAATATAGTGCTTATTTCTCTTAAGTTTTTGCTTAAATGTCCTTAATATACTTAGATCTCAATTTGTTTTTATAACTTTAGGCTTATTTAGTTCTGTTTCAGCTTTAAAATAGAAAGATCTATTTTATAAAGCAGTGTTTGAGATAAGCTATATAATGCAATTAAATATGTGGAGGTTATGGTTTGGTGATTAAAGATCAATTATCATAATCTCCAATTAGGACTAAATACATTATTTTTCATAAGCTCAGAACCTGGTTTTGTTTTAGATTTATAGATTGTTTTATTCACATTTCAAAGTCTGACTCATTTTCCAAAGATTTACTCTAAGTAGCTTATTTGGTCAATCTTCTTCAAATGAAATTGAGGTATGGGTTTTTGTGTGCTAAAAGAGTTCCATAGCATCAATTAAATCTGTTTGAGTTGTGATTTTGAAAATAGTCTTTTAGTAGTTTAGCTTTAAAACAGCTCAAGAGTTTAGAGTTGATGGGTCTAGGTTTGGCAGATCATATAAGGCCTTGATTTAGTTATCTTTTGATTAAGTTTTTTATTAAATCTAGCTTATTTTAATCTAGTCTAATTTGTTTTAAGTTTTCTTAATTTAGTTTTGCTTATTGAGTCTTTAAAAATGAAGTTCAAATCTGTCCAAAACAAATGTCAAAAAAAGAGCCAAAATAATTAGTGTGTTCTGTCATTTTCAGCTTATCTTTTCAAGATATGTCTTAACCATTTTGCTAATTTTTGCTAATTTGAGTAAAGTAGAGTAAAGGTCTTAATCTGTTTTTAGTGTATAGCTTCTTTCATGTGCTTATTAATCCTTAATTTGAGCTTAAAATTGGTCAAAAGTCTTGTAAAAGAGTTTTTAAGTCTGCTGTCTTTAATACCTTTTAAGTGTTTTTAGCTTATTCATTTTGCTTATTTCTTAGTCACTATTGCTTATTAGGTCTGGGGTTTAAGCTGTCATAAGCTTATTTGCCTTTCTAATTGCTTTTTAAGTCCAAGAGTCCAAGTAGTTTTAGTTAAATGCCATTTAATGTTAATAAGTAAATCTGCCTTTTTCTTTAGCTTATTTCTAGCTCATTATTCAGATTCAGAAAAAGTTCTTTTACAAAAGTAGCTTGTTTAGTTTAGTATTTTTTTTATTTTAAAAAAATATATTTCACAAAAAGGTACGGTCCAGGACTCGAACCTGCGACCTCTACCTTAGCTCCCAACACTTTTAACACACACCACAACCAACTACGCCCTTGGGTCTTTTCTGTTAGACCCTTGGGCCAGTTTAGTTTTATACCATTTTAGCAGTTTTACTTGGTAGGCTTATATTGCTTATTTAGCAGCTTATTAGTATAGCTTATTTCCGGTTCTTATTTTTCTTAGATTAGTTATAGCTTAAAGTATTTTCAGTAATTTTCCTAGATTTTTAAAAATTAGTTTACTATTTTTAATATTTTATTTAGATTAAATCTGTTTTTAATTCATAATAAATTAAATAAAAATCAAAAAAATTCAATTCTTTTTTCTAAAATTATTTTCAGTCATTTACTCCCTCCGTCCCATATTAAGTGTCCATTTTTTACTTTTTAAAGTCTTTTTTCTTCAACTTTGACCTTAATTATTTCTTCTTATGTTATATGATACTCAATGCAAAATATATGAATGGATAGAGTTTCGAATGTGTTTTTCATTGGTATAATTTTCAGTAAGCATTATATAACATAAAGAAAAATATTTACGGTCAAAGTTTATGAAAAAAGAATTCAAAAAGTCAAAAATGGACACTTAATACGGGACGGAGGGAGTAGGATTTATAAAAAATAAAAAAACATTTTTAGGGTTAAATTTTGATAATTTAGATTTTTAAGTCGCGTTTTTAGATTCCCATTATTGTTTTTAGCTTAATTTCTTAATTGCTTTAATTGTTAATTTAGTTTATCTTTATTTGCTTTCCATTTGCGTTATTAGATTTAGAATCCAAAATCAAATCTTAAATGACATTCAAGCTCGATTCCCGACAAAAACGTGAACTTCCATTCACCTCTCACCGAGGAGAACGATACCCGTGTTGATTACTTATTATTCTTTCCTAAGAATAATTTGCATGATACTTAGCTTACGTATACGTATATGTATTGTTATAAATATATATATTATATTAAGAGGGATTTTTGAACGAACATCACATACAAATACAAAATATTTATAAAAAAGAAGGTATTATGCCTACGATACAAAACAATGCACACAAGGCTATAAAGAGCTAACAGGATCTCAAACTGCAAGGGCCGAGCATATCGAATATATATATCAGATGTCTAAATGTTAGCCGAAGCTTCAGCCATATTCCTTATTCTCAGGTCTTCAAGTGTGTCTATCAATAGCTTAATATGCCTAGAGTTTCCTGGTAGACTCTACTGATATATTATCTTTATGCTAGAATTTTGAGGATGCAACATAAATTTCTTAAGACACACAATCTGAAAAAGATAATACATGCCTCTACACAGAATTAATTAATCATATATGTTTCAGGCAAGAACCTGCATAAATACAAAAAACCAACCTGACAATATAAACGTGGTTCTTAACCGTAGCAATAAACTCTCGTACTCCTCCATTGTAGAAGTAAAAGGGAGGAAACGCAAGGCCTGCACATAGTTTCAGTCATTGTAAGCAAGTAGATTACAGTGAAACTCGTGTTGATATTGACTATTTATATAGTGGTAATTAAGATGGGTGCCTAAATACACAAATGAAGAAGAAAAGGCACCACGCTTTAAATACGTATATCATCCAGCCACTGTTCAGAAGCTAAGATATATGCATAACAAAGGTTATAATCATTGACAGCATGGGCCATTCAACTCGAGAGAAATACATATTTAGGTAATGCTGATTTAGATAAAGAGGATCCCAGACCTTAGATTAGAAAGAAAGTATTATATATGAACCAATATCACAACCAGACAACTGACTAATCTACAACATGTCACTTGGAAGGTTTTATAATGAAACAAACTACTTCATCAGTTACTAGCTAACCAGCTAAAGTTACAGCTATTTAAACTATGGTAAGCAGTCAAAAGATTGGTAATCAGCGGCACTTGACCACCTGATATAAATTCATATAGATAGTTGAATCTAAAATTTGCATCATTTGTCAAGCATCTATTATTAGCCGGGTCCACATAACCAGAACTCGCACGAGGAAGCTACCAAAAGCACAGCCAAGGCTTCAACTACACAGTGTGCATAGCACAATAACATGGGAGGCCATACGGCCATAAAGTTCAAATTAACCACCTTATTAAAGGTACTCTTAAACCCCCATTTTGAAATCTGGTCATGAATTTAAACCTTTGGTATAATAATATTGCTATCATAGTTCATTTTGTTAGTACAGGCGTACAGCATACTTTTACAGGTAAACAGAGATGAACTAGTGCTAATAACAATTGATGTAATTATGGTGTAAAATAAATGCAGGGCCATACCAGATGATAGCACAACAATAACATACTGCCACCCAATAGCTGGACTGTGTCGACGAATTGATCGGATGTCGGTAAAAGGCACCGCTCTTATGGTATACAAATTCTTATCTGCACAAGGAAACAATATATCCGCACTATAATGCACATCACACACTTATGCATCTATAGAGAGACACTATAATATGAATTGTAAATAACTTTAAAGACCATTTCTGAACATCCTGAAGATGCTGATCTGGCCAGAAGTGGACCAACAACAGATCAGTACTTGCAGAAATGCTAGCAAAAAGAGATGATGTCATGTTGAACCACGGTTTTTGGTTGTGAAACCAATAATAAGTTAACAATACAAAAGATCATTACGTTATAATTGACATTTAAATTGACGCATTAAATTTGGAAACCAAATGGCAATACCTCATTCAGAAAGAGAGCGAATAAAACATAATCTAATGAGGCATGTCTATAGAATGTCTGGGTCAGCTTAATATTATACAGACAGAGCAACATATGTCAAATTACGTATATAAACCGAGACTAACCTCTCTCAGAAAGTCTAGCATTCGAGCTTTGCCCTTTATACGGTATCCACGACTGTTATGATAAAAAGAACATCTTACTAGCATGACTAAGTACCCAACATACATATGACACAAACAAATAAACAGGTTAGTTTTACAACAGAACAATACCATGTAAAGTAAAGACCCTTGCTTAATTAACTTCAAACGTCCGCTAATCCTTTCGGTGGCATACTGAGTTGGATGAATTGTCACATTATCCTTCAAGTACACTAATTCTGCCTTTTCTGGCTCACTAGAAGGGGTTTGGTTGCCCATATCACACCCAGCCATGCTTGAAGAGCCCTGAGACAATATCAGTTTACAGTTACACACAATGCAAGCCAAATTGTAACATATAGAAATAAATAGGGTTTAAGGAGAAAACTGGAAAAACCATAAATATTGAAGATCAAATTGTTCCAAATTTTAAATTCCTTGATTAACTTTCAAGCTACTTATGTCAATTGTTGTATAATGCGTCATAGTTCTTGAAGTCAGCTATGTATTATTGCCCAATCACTTATGCAATAACTAAATACATCACGCCTGAACGCATTCGTAATAATCAAAATGATTGTACAATTCTTCATAACAGTAAAATTAATACTCGACTCCAAATGCAATAACTAAATACATGAAGCCTGAACGCATTCGTAATAATCAAAATGCACAACAACACCAAACACCTTCATGACAAAGAAATTAAAGTAACCTATCAGCAATCAAACATTCCGTATATAAACAAAAGAAATGCAAGTTGTTTAGAAGCTACAAAACAAACATATATACCTAAAGAATTCAAAAATATGAATTATGTATTAGCAAAGTTACGCGTAAACTTATAACAACAAATCATAAACCCTAATTAGACAGTTATAAACTACCTATAATCAGAGAAGCCCTAATTTACAGAAAACCTAACAAATATCGCATATTATTAGCTACAAGATTGTAAGGTATAATAAGAGATATAATTGTAAGTTGTTGATTACTTGTTGCGAGGCAGCAGCAGCGTAATCAGCGTCGTCGGATAAATCATGATCGTCTTCCGTTTCGTGCATCGTTTTATCAAGATGATGATCAAATGTTTTGTTTGTTTGGATAGATGAGATATTTTTATTCAGGTAACTTCCTGCAAATAACGGCAATAAAGAAATAAAGAATAAAGAAAAGTAAAGAAAAGAAATGGAAAGAAAAATTTAAATAGTATTTGTGATCTTGAGTCGAAGGAAAACAAAAGAAAAAAGTTGATTGAATTACAATTATATTTATGTTTGAGAGGTTTCAAGTTAAAAAAAAACAAGAATAATTATGTCTTTTAACATGTAATAGATTACTTTTCATCCATTTCCTCTTATTTTTTGGGAGGAACGTTTTAGTCAAAAAATTCCTTTCTTTTTCCTTCTTTTACTTTCTTTTTCTTCTTTAAAAAAACTCAAGAACACAAATTTACTTAGGCCCTGTTTGGTCAACCGAATTCGTTGTAATTCGGTGTAATTGTAATTTAAATTCCAATTACATAGAGTGTTTGGTTAGATAATGGATGGAATTGTAATTCCTTAAATTACACTAGACCCACCTTTTTGATGTAATGTCAATTACATGGGTATAGTGGAGGAAAGTTTATAGATTACAAAGGAATTGACATAAAATACGAAATAACCTAACACATAACAAAATCCTACTCGTTATCTCTACGCCGTATCTATTGCATCTCCCTCTCTCATATGTTTCTTACCTAGTTTCTGGGTTCGATTCATATATCAGATTGCTTCATATATCCGATTGCGATTAATCATCTCCGTTATTCATCTTGATTTCTTCAATTTCTCTAAACTTGCTCATATCCACTGCTGATTCAAAGGTTAGATATTGGTTTTTTAATTGTTTTGGGAAAAACAAGTGTTGGTTTTTATCCATCTGTATGTTTTCTTGTTTTTATATATGTATATTTTTATTATTGTTATATGGTTGTTGCTCTCTGTTACATATATTATTGTTTGAATTTCATCATATCAGGAAATGACACGTCTTAGTTTAACAACTCGCAAACGTAAGGAAAGGAGACAAATAATGGTTTTGACATGGTGGAACCAAGTTACTACAATCGTTGTTTGGTTTGTTATCACTATGATCATGGTGATGAACCTTTTGTACTTTGATCATGGTGATGAACCTTTTGTTATCACTTGTTTATGTGTCGTTTTGGGTGTTTAAGTTGCACTTTGTAATCCGTTATGTTTTAAGAACTTATGATCATGGTGATGAACCTTTTGTACTTTGACATGTCGAATATTCTCGTTTTTTAAAGCTAAAATGTGTTTTTAATCTTTTCTTTTATAATCATGTATTGATATTTATATTGGTTTAGATATTATTAACACATATATATGATAGACACTATAAAATTATGTTATTTTTCAAAAAAAAAATTACAATTCATTTAACAGATTTAAAAACCAAACATGATTATGTAAATGAATGTATACTGAATTACATTACATTCTACCAACCAAACACATGACAGATTTTGAAAATTCAGATTACAATTCCTTTAGATTACAATTCCTTTGACAAATTATAATTCCATCAAAAACATTTAGCGAACCAAACGGCCCCTTAGGTTTTTTTTTTCCTTTTTTTTTCCTTCAAAATTGAACTTGAGAACACAGTGCAACACTGTCCTTTTAACTTTTCAAGGTTTTATTTTTAGAATAGACTAAAGTGCACCATTGGTCCCTTAAGTGTGGCCAATTTTTACTTTTTTACACATTTACTATTTCCTAGCTTTCATAGTCTCCAATGTTCCCTAGATTCTCACCATTGGTCCTTTTTCCCAAACAAGCGTTAGTTTTTTCGTTAGCCCAAGAGCATTTTGGTCTTTTCGTCTACTCCTCTTGTTTTCTTCTTTAAGAAAGTCAATAGTCAAATTTACATTCAAATTCAAACACCTCTTCCTTGCAACCGCGAACACCAGTTTGGTCGGTAAACATGAATTCGCAACCTAAGAATCAGTTTTTGAACATGTCGATGATTTTGATATAGAATACTTTGATCTCCGACTAACTGCCACCCGACGTCCCTGCAACTACGAACACCAGACCCGTGACAAAACCCGCACCACCCGAAACTTAGTCCCATCAACTCAAACACCTGAAATTGATTATTCTGATGAAACGGCGATAAGGATAATACCAGGTCTTGCGGGTATTGCTCAAGCCGCAAAGATCCGTAAAATAGCATATATTATGGAAGGTGGGCAGGATTGTGTAATGCCCACACAGGATTATATTAGGAAGTTGATTGAGGATGTGGGTGAGGATGTTGATTTTACTCGGGGTCCGTGGGTTAGCGCGGTTGATGATGCGGCAGATTGAAACACCAAAGTTTTACAATCCTCCTAGGCAGAGTACCTAATCGTTGCAGTGTAGTATAAGCAAGACTCGGGGGATTAATCGTTCTTTAGGGGAATAGTGAGGTAGGTTCGAATCATATGTTACTAAGATCTAAGGGTTGAGGGAAGAGTATTTTTGTGTTTTTATGTTTTTTAAAATGCAAGTAACTCTTGGGTATTGAAGGAGGGTTTTTTTTAACTAAACCACAACTAATCTAATTCAAACCTAATTATGCAAGAAAAGAAAATTTGGCGGGAACTCTTATAGGTAAAAAAATGTGCTCGGTTAATCATGCACTACTCCCTAGTTGATTCCTCTAATCCATTGTCCGTTACCCTCGTTAGTGTAATGTGTAAGTATTCCCCTTATCCTATTGTGAATTGGCCAGTTTCGTGTCTACATGATCACCTAAGCAGGCAGCTCCGAATGTGCTTTTCCCACCCAATAGTTAAACCACGCGCAACAAATACTTAATTAGCTATCCTCCCAAACGTAAGGGTTTCACTTAATTCTAATTGCATTTCACTAGACGTCTATGCTAATGTAATATCTTATAACTAGTTTTCTAATGCCTAACGCGCACACCATTAACAAGAAGCAACAAATTAGAGTTCACAAACTAGGTTTCATGCAATCATAAGCAAACACATATTAAATTTAGCCTAACATGTTAACAAAGAGAAAAGAAAAACAAATAATCATCAAACACATAGACATATTTAAATGATTAAAGATTGGATTATTTATCTTCAAACCAACATGAGATTATGTAATTACAAGGGCATAAAAAGCCCTAAAATCGTCTATAGTAGTTGCACAATAGACCTCCAAAGTTCCACACATGAATAATGAAAACAGCGGGTTTGTATTTATAAAGTTTGGGCTCTAACGACGTCACTAGGGTTTTGTGACGCCATCAACCCCTCGAATTCCTCTAGGGTTTCTTCGGTCGACAAGTTGTGATGCCGTCATATCTTTTGGTGACGCCGTCACTTAACATTTATGACGGCGTCATTATCTTTTTGTGACATCGTCTTTACACACTGAAGCATCACACTTGTGCTCAAAATTCCACTTTCTAGCCATATTTGGTGAAGGCGTCACGATGGGAGTCGCTAGCTTGAAAAGTTTTTTTTGTCCAGATTCTTCCCGAATTGAGCTCAAGTCACGTGATTTTCATGCAAGTGCTTCCCAAATACTAATCACACAAAAAGAAAGGATTCAGTGCAATAATAGAGTGCATTTGCATGATTTTGATGGTTAAATGACCTCGAAAAAGTGTATAAAATGACACATCATTGACACGTTCGAAACTACACCTTTAAATATATATAAATATATAATACTATAAATATATAAATATAAATATATATAATAAGGGTAATCTCAAAATTATCAATGATAGTAGAGAGTGAGTATTATGTGAGGCTTTTAAAAAGAAATTACTTTTATCCAAAGTAAACTCCCAAAAAACCTTCCCGGGTCGTTCCCCAACGAGGCGTGAATGGAGAATCGAGGTTACGTTCGTGATCGCGTGTTTGAATATCACAAATTGGGTTTGGATGTCTATTTCTATAACTAAAATGCTAAGACAAGTAAAGGAAACATAAAAACGAAAGCAAATAAGGTAAAACACGAAGAAAAACGATAACGGGACCAAATCCCGTTCTTTAAAAAACCAAATTCTAAAATTTTTACCCTACGAATGCAAATCTAATTTTTAATAATCCTAAATGATAAAAGAAAATTTTAAAAAAAGGAATTATATTTTTTTTGCTTTTTATTTTATTTATTATGAATTAAAAACTGATTTAATCTAAATTAATTATTAAAAATACCAAACTAATTTATAAAATTATGAAAAATTCCGGGAAAGTACTTTACGCTATGAAGAATGTAAAACAAATTAGACTTTAAAAAAACTGCTTAAAAATAAGCAGTTATTAAGCAAATAAGGTTAATAAGCAAAACTGGAAAAACAACCTTAAATAATAAATGTTGCAAACATATAAATGAAAAAGACCCTAGGGTAGTTGGTGAGTGTGTGGTATGCTAAGGTGTTAAATTTTGCTCAAGATATAAAAGATGTATCTTCTTATCCTTTAATATTGTTACATAAAACGTACAACATGATCCTTTATTTGAAAAACGGGTTGCAATATGAAATTATCACAAGCCATTATTTTGATGCACGGGTCCTAAACTGAAATTTCATTGGAAGTCATCATTTTTAAGCATGGGTCCTGATATGAATTACCCAAAAACCAATATTTTGAAGTCAAAGTCCTAAACTAAAATGTTTAGAAGTCATTATTTTTAAGCCCGAGTTATTAACTGAATTGTCCATAAATCATTAAAACATCAAACTAGACAACAAACTTTGGAACCATTTTAGCACGACGCTAACGGGTGTACCAAATTTCAAAAACTATTTCTAAGTCGCGTCAACTTGATGTAAAATGTTGAATTCCAACGAGAAGTGAAACCGGGTGTTTCGCTTTGAAATAAGACTCGTGGAACCAACAGAGATTTAAAACTATTTTGGTTTTTTCTTTTGTTTGTGAAACTCAATGTCTTTTGTGGAGTTTTAAAACTTGAAAAGGAATATTTTCATCTAGTGTTGAAACTCGGTGTTTCATTTCAAAATTTGTTTTAAATTTTAATGGAGGACTTGCATTCTTTGGAATATTAAAAGCATAATCATTCTTGTGTTTGAAAAGCATGATTATTCTTATTTGAAGCATTTGAGAAGTACATGTTTCAGAAGTTTTCGTAGAAATTTCCTTCCTTTTTGCAAAGAAAAAGTCGTAAATTGAGAAACCTTTTTCAAATATGTTTTTAAAGATTCACTCGTGTGAACGTTTTTTGAAACACTTATGATTTTGAAGAGTTTGAAACTTGAGATTAATTATTTGTCCGATTAAGATAATCAAACTTTGTTAAAAGTCATTGTATGAAGTTCTCAAATCATTATAAGCTTTTTAAAGAGATAGATAGTCATGTGATGCCAATTTTGATT
>BQNB010123858.1:0-20029 GCA_026074375.1 Tanacetum coccineum
TGCGGCCTTGATGCTAGCGTGATAACTATTGTTATAAGAGAATTCAACTAACGGTAAGTGATTAACCCAACCTTTTCCGAAATTGATAATGCAAGCACGCATCATATCCTCGAGAGTTTGAATTGTCCTCTCGCTTTGCCTGTCTGTTTGTGGATGATACACAGTACTCATATCCAAATTAGTACCTAAATAATTCTGAAGTGACCTCCAGAAGTTGGATGCGAACCTCGGGTCGCGATCACAAATGATTGAAACAGGTATTCTTGCAAGTTTATCCATATGATCAGTCTCTCTCATTGGTGTGAAAATTGCAGACTTAGTGAGTCGGTCTATAATCACCCAAATGGTGTCGTAGCCTTCCGACGTCTTAGGAAGCTTAGTGACAAAATCCATAGTGATGTCCCATTTCCATTCAGGTATCTTAGGCTGTACCAACAATCTTGATGGTCTTTGATGTTCAGCCTTGACCTTAGCACAGGTCAAGCACTTGCTAACATAGGTGGCGATGTCGGCTTTCATATTGGGCCACCAATATAGCTTCTTTACGTCTTGATACATTTTCTCGGAACCTGGATGGATAGAATACTTCGATTTGTGGGACTCGTGCATGATCACAGTCCGTAAATCGTCATAACAAGGTAACCAACTCCTGCCATTGAGGCATAGGGTTCCATCCGTACGAGGTTCCAACTTTTCCATTCTAAGTGCCTCTGGAAATTTAGCATTTTCAATCAGCATACCTCCAACATCCTCATTCTTGATGTTTTCTGGTTTCCGTGCTTCAGTCTGAGCATTCAAGATTTGCTTAGGAAGATCCAAGCTAATAGTCATGACTAAAGCTCGAACTCTTAACGGTGGTTCTCGTTCTTTCCTGCTCAAAGCATCAGCAACGACATTTGCTTTCCCTGGGTGATAACGAATATCGCAATCGTAATCACTAAGCAACTCTAACCATCGGCGTTGTCTCATGTTCAGTTCCTTCTGATCAAGAATGTGTTGTAAGCTCTTATGATCAGTGAACACTGTACACTTAGTTCCATACAGATAGTGCCTCCAAATCTTTAGAGCGAACACGTACTCTGCTCTAGTTCTAATCATGAGTAGTATAGTTCTTCTCATGGATCTTTAACGGCGGGATGCATAAGAAATCACCTTTCTCATCTGCATCAATACAGACAAGCGCCCAAACCCTACTTCGACGTCGCAGTATGTGAGTGAAATCTTCGCTTTCCTTCAGGAAATGCATGATTGGTGCACGCAAACTTTTGCTTCAACAATTGAAAAGCTCTTCTTGTTTTTATTCTCCCCACTTAAATTTGAACTTCTTTTGATAAGGCTTAGTTCAATTGGTTTGGCGATCTTTGAAAACCCTTCAATGAATCGTCGATAATACCCAGCAAGACCTAAAAATTGACGAATCTCCGTTGGTGTCTTAGAGAATAGCCCAATCATTAAAACGGATTCAAGATCTTGGCTGGATCCACATGAATGCCTTTATTATCAATCACGTGACCGAGGGAACGTACTTAGGAATCCAAAAATTTCAAGACACTTATGGAAAATATTTGCATATAACTCCTCTTTCTCTTCACAACTCCAATATTATCTTCCAGATGCTCTTACGTCTCTTGCTTGTCTTGGAATAATCAAAATACGTCAATAAAGACAATTACAAATTTGTCCAGATAAGGTTTGCACACTCGGTTCATGAGGTCCATAAAACACAGCAGGTGCGTTTGGTCAACACAATACGGCAAAACTTGGAAATTCATAATGTCCATAATCGAGTTCTGAAGGCTTGTCTTCGAGATGTCTTCTTCTTCTCGAGGACCCTCAATTGTTGATAACCTGACCTAGGTCAATCTTCGGTATAATACTCACCCCTTGAAGCTGATCAAATAAATCGTTAATTAAATTTCTTGGTAGCCGGATAACGGTTCTTCACCGTCAGATTGTTTAATTCCCGATAGTCCAAGTGCACATCCGAAATGATTCGTCTTTCTTTTTTGACAAAGAAGAACGAGCTCCCCAGGGTGAGGAACTGGGTCTTATAAAGCCCTTGTCAGATAGCTCTTTCAGTTGCTCCGACAACTCTTTCATTTCGGAAGGCGCCAATCGATAAGGTGCCCGTGCTACAGGTGCAACACCAGGTACCAAATCAATTTGATAACTCCCACTTGTCGATCCGAGGAAGACCCGGCAAGTCCCTCAGGAAATAAACTTCTGGAAAATCTTTAACTATCGGTACGATCCTCAAGGTCGCGTCTTCTCTAACTTGTCTTCAATATCCTTTTATGTAGTAACATGTGCCAAAAAGGTGTGACATCCTTTTAGCACGATACTTTTGAACCGTACAACGAGATGATGTTTAGTCGCGTCCTGCGTGTTCTTCACTACCTCCGATCTCCGCGAACGATTATGATTTCGCTCCCGGAGGTGCTACGTGAACAACTTCTTAGCACAGTCGATGAACGACACCTGTATTTTTGACAACACAGTCGATGGCCAATTATCAGCATCGAAACTACCATATCTACCAACGCATTAGTTATGTTGAACGGATGGTTCAGAAAATTTAACGTACAACCCATCAATATAGTATTTACTCCAATCATTCTACCATCAGCTAATTCAACGTTATAACCATGATCTAATGTATTGGGGACGATGTCAAGTAAAGTACTAAATGCAGTAGATACGAAACCCTAACGGCACCAAGTATCAAATAAGATGTATGCATAATGTTATTTTAAGAAGGAACAAACCACGCAGACGACGTTGTCCTTGGTTTGCCCCGACATTTCCAACCGCATACACCTTCGCCGGTAGCCTTGTGTATTCCCAGTTGATTACCACGATCATTGTTGTTCAGTATTCGGGGCCAGTTTTTCTTTTAAAGTGGCCTTGAGCTCCACACTCAAAGCAACCATTGCCACTGCTGATTAATTTTGATGTTAACGAGTAGTTGTTGTTGTTGTTAGTTACGTTTGTTGTTGTTTTATTATTAACAAAGGCCGTATCCAAACAAGTCCCCTGGCCAGATGGCCAACCCTATTGCAGTTACTGCACCTAGGTGGAACAAGGACCCTCTTCATGATGGCCAGTTACACCTTGGAACATAAGGCTTAGACCCTTCGTATGAGCTTCCTGTCACCATTGCTGCAGCATAGGCCTGCCTGTGTTCTGCCTCCTATTTTGTTGGTTTTGATTGTTCTGGGAAAGATCATCATACTTCCTTTTCCTTTCTGCCTGACGTTCAGCATAGGCATGGGTCTTATCCTCCATCAACTCAGTTGTAAACTCAATCACTTCTTGCATGGTCTTTGACTTTGATGCTTTTACACTGCCAAGTATCATATCGGGTAAGCCACCGATATACTTTTCAATCTTATCAACCTCTTCTGGGAACATCCTGGAACACATCAAGGCTAGTTGCTGAAATCGTCGATTATAGGCCACCACATCGGTGCCCTTAACCTTAAGGTTCCACATTTCAGTTTCAATCTTCTTGATCTCACCCTCGGGCATATTTATCAGTCAACCATTTTTCTCAGTGCTGGCCCATGGCATGGCATGAGCACTCTGGGAGTGGTGGTCTTAACATGGGAATTCCACCATGTAAGAGCATCGTCTTGCAGAGTGCAAGTCGCGAATTTGACTTGGCTAGTTGCTGGGCAATTGCTAATGCTAAACACAGATTCCATTTTCTCGAACCATCGAGTGAGTCCGACGACTCCCTCAGTGCCTTTGAAGTCCAAAGGTTTACATTTCAAGAATTCAGAGTAAGAGCATTCGCGAGCAGTTTGTGCTGGCCTTGGTCCTGAACCATTGCTATTATAGCCATTCCTAACTCTGCTTGCTTCTGCTTCAGCCATTGCAGCAGCAACTCCTTGATTAATTAAGGCCTGAAGTTGTGCCTCAGTAACAGTTGTGGTTGTTGCATTTGGAGCTGGTGTAACTGGTGGGACTCGGGTTGATCTTGTGGCTCTTTTTGGTGCCATGTTCTTAAATCACAAGAAAATACAATACCCGTTAGATTTCAATACAATCATAACGTAACATAACATATGCGTCGTAAATAAAATAAGATCACATCGCACTGTGACCAGAAGAAATAACTTATAAGAGTATATTATATAAGGCTCTTATTGTAATATACGTAATATATTATAACCACGTATATCAATTATGAATGCATCTAGTCCCACTAATGCAACAAATAGTGTGTCCCATAAAAACCCTTTTTATGAATGCAATGTTTGAAAACGGTTATAGTCCAGCAAAAACATTTTGACCTGGTTCTCTATAACCTTGGCTCTTGATACCAATCTGTAACACCCCCAAAATGGGTCGCAGCGGAATAGGGATCCGGGGCGTGTTACTTCAAGATCAACAGCACAAGATATATATAAGAACGACACAAAAAGTCGTTTAAATTGATACATTGGATTTAATTAAAAGGCATATTACAAAAGCTTATAGCTTCACTTGTTCCTTGTTTAATATTACAAAAGATGACATAGATTTCCCAAAATATGATATAAAAGTCTTTAAGCGTGCAATCCAAAACGTAACCCAATGCATCCTTGGCACCTCGTGCCTATTGACCTCCTGAAAACATTGCTTAAAACATCAACAAAAATGTTGGTGAATTCATAGGTTTATGTATTTAAATTATGCAGGACCGCAAGACTTTCCCGTGATGTTACAACATATGCAAACAATCACAAAACCCGATTACATTTACACTAAGCTCATGACACCGAAGCTCGACAGTCTTGTTCGCAAAATATTGCTACTCAGCCCGAAATGATGTTCTAACCCGAAACATCCCTGATTCGACATGCTATAACGTTCGTTCCCGGTGATAGCTAGTCACCCGAACGGGGAGGTCGTTTCAAATAAGATCTATTAAATAACACTCGCTCTCAACATAATGAATCCAAATACATCTATGCAATTGACAGTTCATGATAATGGGCTTAACTAGGGTTTAATCGCTACTTAGAGCAAACATGTAATCAATGCAAAATATCCCATGCGTCAATTTTGTAAAACACACTTGTTTTCTACCCCCAAATAATAGTAAATCAGTAAAACTGTAAAAAGTGTGGGGCTAAGTGAACTCCACCTCCAAGTGATTGATCTGATTGAATTTATATCAAGTGTGGGAATGCTTCCATCGATTATTCCCCGAATGCAACCTAATTAAATATAGGTCTATAAGTTTAGCCAGAGTACTTATATTCATAACATTGAATATAATCCTTATAGTTAGTTACAAATCGAACAATCGTTTGGGCTATCATAAATAAAGAGTCATGACAGTGACGTACGAGAAGTTAAGACATCTTTAAATCGTAAATCCAACAACATGTCGTCGATAACCCATCCGAAGAGGCCTCATTATGAAACTCCCTAGTATTATAGCACTTTGATAACCACGTAATATTCTATATAGCATAATCACCGACTAATCGTTTTAGTAAAAATAATATTTACAAAGTGAAAACGTTTATAAATATACTTTTCGTAAAAATGACCTAATTGTCGTTTTAAGCCCGTTGCTCGCGTTTCTTACGTCCACAAGTCCTATTCGTAGTAAAGACGAGTGATCAAAATATTATATTTTCAAGTTTTTGATTTACTTCATGAATAGTGTTTTTTACGATTCACAACAGCTATATACGCGATTTTATACTTTAAAATTATGAAAACCCCTTTAAGTCTATCTTAATTCGTTATAGCTCCGTTTTTAGCGATTCTTTCGAGCACGTTCTCGTAATTGAAAGTTTTATCATATTATGGATGTTTATAAAGTATAAGTTTCTGTGGTGAATAGTACTTTTTATAAAAATTGTTTTATAAAAGTATTAACTATCTTAAACTTGTAAATGGCGTATCTTCTTCGTTATTAATCTTTTTCGAGTTCTTATGAACCCTATCGATCCTTGTTACATGTAGTATTTTTATAAAATCATAAAACATATTTGTAAATTTTAATTTTACAAAACAGCCCCTAAGATATTTATTTCTAAATGTGTTTAAAAATCTGTTTTTATATGTATTATTATTTAGTTAAGTTTACTTTAAAAAAAAACTAATAACCATATTTTACAAATGTGGGTTAAACTTATAATAAAGTCCAATCATCCCTAGTCCTTGTAAATTCATATGCAACAAGTTCAACCCTTTAACTTCATTATTATCATATGTGAAGATAAGAAACATATAAAACCCTAATTTACCTAAACATGTTTTTTACCTTAATCCAAGTTAAACATACTTTTATTTTACTTTTCCATGATATATAGGACCATAAGACAATAAGAAAAGTGTATAAATTGATAAACTCAAATAAAAAAACTCATTTTTAACTATTTGAAAGTCATTAGTGGAGATTTAAGGCCGTACATCACATTATAACACATAAAATCATAAGAAATAAAAGTAATAAGGAATTAGGACAACCTAAGTAACGATGTAAGAGATGAATATAAGCTCTAAACATACCCGTGTTTAGATACAAAATCAAGCTTTCAAGCTTAATATAAACCCAAGATTAGGTTTCCAAACCCTAATCTTTCCTTTTTCTTCTTATTACTTGCAAATGATGAACCAATGCTTGCAAACACCTTAGAATACCTTAAGTATGTTGTGTAAAGGGTTGTATAATCTTAGAAAATCAAAGTGTGGATTTGTTTGTATGGCTTATTTGTGCCGTGAGCTTCAAAGAGAGGGAAAGAAAGTTTTTGTGATTTTTGGTTAAGTATGTAAGAAAGGAAGAGTGCATGCATGAGTATTTATAGTGAAAATATCTTGCTAACCTAACCATGGTTACTTTCTAACCCTAGTTAGGTTAACAAGTCAAGTTGATAAAGGTGTAAGAAACTTTTATGAAATATCTAGATATTATCTAGATATTATTTACAACTTGTAAACTCTTGGTTATTTCTTGAAATTTTCGGCATATATAACATATATGTGATGTAATATTTGTTATTTTGAGTATTGGGTATAATCGTGGTATACGTTTAGGCGTAAAGTTTAGGTTTTAGAACTTCCGGTATGCTAAACGCTTTTATTATAAACGTAAGCATTTTACGTAGCCAATAAAAATAAATGAACAATGTTATTAAACTTATCCTCATAAAAACTCAAAATCAATATAACCATGCTTGATATAAACATTTAAATTGTTTTAATGCCCCGTTTAGCATTGAATGATCATTTTCGAGTTTACGACGATTAACTTAACGTTTACGGTTTAAGAGCAAACGCGTAAAACCCTAAAAATAAATTGTGAATTTCATAATGTCATACAATGACCTAAAATACGAGGTGTTATAAAAGGTCCGATATACCTCGGGTTCAACTTTCCCCGTTTTCCAAAACGTACGACCCCTTTCCAAGGTGATACCTTTAACATAACCCATCGCGCACCCTGAAGCTCCTAAATGGCTTACGCCTCACATCGGCTACTCTTTTAACGATCACGAGCAGCTTGCCATCTATGCTTAATTGGACAATCTTCTCAGGTGTTTCTTGAACAAGTTCCTGGACCGGTGAGACCGAGCATCTCCGACCACAAGCTAACACACAGGTGACCCGACACTTTCGGCCAAAAAGTGCCCCGTATGGGGCACTCTTTAATACTAGCGGAGTACTGTTGTTGTACGAGAATTCAATCCAGCGGTAAGTGTCCCCTTTCCCCAACCATTCCCAAAGTTATCACACAAGCGCGTAACAAATCTTAAGGGTTTTGGGATGTCCGTTCACTTTGTCATTCAGTCTCTGGATTGTATGGGCCGTACACATTCCAACCGAGTACCATCGCTACTGAAATGACCTCCAGAAGTTTGATGTAAAACGGGGTCAACAATCACAAAAGATCGAAACTCTGGTAGTCCCATGCCTTGTGACCACTTCTTTCAAATATAGTTTTGCTAGTTTGTCCATAGGGTCAGTTTCCCTCATTGGTAGAAAGTGTGCAGACTTAGTGAGTCGGTCTACAATTACCCATATGGTGTCGTTTCCACTTTGCGTTCTTGGGAGTTTGGTGACAAAGTCCATAGTGATATTTTCCCATTTCCATTGAGGAAAACGATGGTTTTGTACCAGTAAGCCAAAGAGGATTTTTGGTGTTCGGCTTGACTCTTAACACGTCCAACATTGCTGAACATAGTGCAATGTCACTTTCCATGTTAGGACGCCCACCAGTACAGTTTGCTCAGTCTGGTACCCTTATCGGAAACCCGGGTGAACAGAATACTTCGACTTGTGAGACTCATGCATAATCAGAGCCCTTAGGTCACCATAGCACGGCAACCAACTTCTGTTGTTTAGACACAAGGTTCCGTCCGCACGCGGTTCCAACTTCTCTTTCCTGGGCTTCTCTGGGTCCTTCGAATTTTCAATCAACATACCGCCTACGTCTTCAGACTTGAGGTTTTCTGGTTTTCTTGCCTCAATCTGAGCCTCCAAAATCCGCTTGGGAAGGTCCAAACCGATAGTCATAACTAAGGCCCGAACCCGTAATGGCTTTACTCGTTCCTTTCTGCTCAATGCGTCAGCCACTACATTCGCTTTCCCTGGGTGATAACGGATTTCACAGTCGTAATCACTAAGCAGTTCTAACCAACGGCGCTGTCTCATGTTTAACTCCTTCTGGTCAAGGATGTGTTGTAAACTTTTGTGGTCAGTGAACACTGTACATTTTGTCCCGTACAGATAATGCCTCCAGATCTTTAGAGCGAACACAACTGCGCCTAACTCCAAATCATGAGTGGTGTAATTTTTCTCATGAATCTTTAGTTGTCGTGATGCATAAGCAATCACTTTTTCTCTTTGCATTAGCACTGCGCCTAACCCTTTGATTGAAGCATCACAGTAAGCGATAAAGTCTTCATTTCCTTCGGGTAACGCTAAGAAACGTGCACTACACAACTTCTATCTTCTGCTTTATCAACTGAAAAGCAAGCTGCTTCTGCCTTGTCACTCCATTCAAACTTGATCTTCTTTTGAGTCAGCTTGGTCATTGGCTTGGCGATCTTTGAGAATCCTTCAATGAATCTTCGGTAGTAGCCTGCTAAGCCCAAAAATTGACGAATCTCCGTTGCAGACTTAGGAGATGCCCAATCTTTGACAGATTCAATCTTGGCAGGATCCACATGAATACCCTGACTGTCGATCACGTGACCAAGGAACTGTACTTTAGGGATCCAGAATTCGCATTTAGAGAATTTGGCATACAACTGTTCCTTCTTAAGCAACTCCAAGATTAACTTGAGGTGCTCTGCATGCTCTTGCTTGTTCTTCGAGTATATCAGAATGTCGTCAATAAAGACAATTACGAATTTATCCAGGTATGGTTTGCACACCCGATTCATGAGATCCATAAATACAGCAGGTGCATTAGTCAAACCAAACGGCATAACTTGAAACTCATAATGTCCATACCGAGTTCTGAATGCGGTCTTTGGAATATCTTCTTCACGAACCCTTAGTTGATGATAACCCGACCTCAGGTCGATCTTTGAGTAGATACTTGAACCTTGTAGTTGATCGAACAGATCATCAATCCTGGGAAGCGGATAACGGTTCTTTACCGTCAGCTTATTCAATTCCTGGTAATCAATGCACATCCGGAATGATCCGTCCTTCTTCTTGACAAACAAGACCGGAGCTCCCCAAGGTGAGGAACTGGGTCTTATAAAGCCTTTGTCGGAAAGTTCTTTTAATTGGTCCGACAACTCCTTCATCTCGGATGGTGCCAGTCGATAAGGTGCCCGTGCTACTGGCGCAGCACCAGGTATCAGATCGATCTGAAATTCCACTTGGCGGGTTGGTGGAATACCCGGCAAGTCCTCGGGAAATACCTCAGGAAAGTCTTGAACTATTGGTACTTCTTCAAGTTGCTTCTCCTTCGACTTGTCTTCCGCCTTTTTCATAGTAACCTGTGCTAGAAAGATAGGACATCCCTCCAGCAAATACTTTTGTGCCTTGGTGCACGAGATGATGTTCAATCGGGACTCGTGACCGTTGTTGCTTCCGTCACCATGAAAAATTAAAGTCTTGTCTCCAAAGGGAACACGAACAAGTTTCTCATCACAAACGATTACGGCATGATATTTAGCTAACCAGTCCATACCGATAATGACGTCAAAACTACCCATCTCTACGGGCATCAAGTCGATGTTGAATGGATGATTTAGAAAGTTTAGAGTGCAACCCCGTATAAGTGTATTAACCCAAATTATTCTACCGTCAGCTAACTCAACATCACAACCATGGTCTAACGTAGTTGGGATGATATCAATCAAAGAACTAAATGCAGTAGATATGAAACTTCTATCGGCACCAGTGTCAAATAGTATTGAAGCATAACGGTTATTTAGGAGGAACGTACCCGTGACAACATTAGAGTTTGGGTTAGTTCCAGCAGAGCCCACAACATAAGCTCTTGCTACAGCATTGCCATTTCCAGCCCGATTCCCTTGATTTCCATTCTTCAGCTTTGGGCAGTCACTCCTGTAGTGACCTTGCACTCCACACTCAAAGCAAGTGATAACTCGGGGATTTGTCCCTTGGGTCCTCTGGTTATTGTTGTTGTTGTTGTTGTTGTTGTTGTTGTTGTTGTAGTTAGCAGTAGGTCGAACCTTACAGTCACGGGCCGAGTGACCAGTCTTTTTGCAGTTAGAGCACTTGAGAGTACATGGCCCATCGTGGTGATAATTGCACTTGGCACATAGAGGTTTGGTTCCTCCATAAGGCTTCTTATCTCCAGGCCCAGCAGTGTAAGCCCGTGCCACATTGTTTCTTTTGAATGGTTGCTGTTGGTTTTGGGTGTTCCTTGAAGGCTCTTCAAATCTCCTTTTATTCTCTGCTTGGCGTTCAGCTGCAGTGATCATCTTTTTGTCCATCATTTCAGTAGCAAATTCAATTGCCTCTTGCATTGTCTGAGGCTTGGATGCCTTAACACTGCCATGAATCATGTCGGGAAGACCCCCGACATACCTTTCCACTTTAGCTGATTCCTCAGGGAACATTCGATCACACATGAGTGCCAACTCTTGAGCATCGTTATTGTAGTCCATTAAATCAGTACCTCTCACACTTTAGGTTCCAATACTCATAAAAAAAAAGATTCCAAGCTTTTTGATCTCGCCCCTAGGCAAATTCCTTATCTGTATCAATCTTTTCAAAGCTTCCATAAGGCATAGTATATGGCAACAGTCCTTGTCCGACAGCGCCTTACGTGTGATTTCCACCAAGTCAAGGCACTTCCTTGAAGAGAACAAGATGCAACTTAAAACCTGACTTAGTAATAGCACAGTAGGCTGAAAAAGGAAAACAGATTCCATCTTTTCTGCCCATTGGGTCAGGCCAACGACTCCTTCGGTGCCTTTGAAATTTATAGGCTGGCACTTCAAGAAACTTCATCAAATAGAGGATCTCTTTGAACTGATGATTCACCTTTAGCAAACTTCCTCCCTTGTTTGGATACAGACTCTTTGCACCTAGTTTCTTTTGAGAAGCTCTTGCTTGAAACTTTTGCTTTAAGGAGACACTTTTCAGCCATGCCAATGATGTTTTTGATAACAGTTTACTTGCTTTTGAGCTTTATGATCTGGCCTTCAAGTGTTGTATTTCCTTGGCTTGATCTAAAACCTGTGCACATAAAGAGAGACAAAGATCATATACACTTTGGAGAGTCATGTCACCTCATATCCCCTAACGGGATTTAATCACTGGATGGAATGACCTCCAAGATTCCTATTCTTCACCAGAAGGTTTCTAGGATAGAATCAGGAATAAGTAGAGAGGGTGAAGTCTTGAGGATATGGTTTAGGCTGGAGCTCAATAGGACCATACTAGATTGAGCAGGAGATGAGTCAGTTTGTGGCTCATGAGGTACTTCACTAGTAGGAGTAGGAGAGGGTGTAGGTTGTGCTTCAGATGGTCTTTCTGAAGAAGTACCCTCATCCTGAGTTGGTTGTACCAACATAGTGGCAAACAAAGGGGTGACTTTCCCTGAGAAATGTTTACCCTTCTTAACCATGAAAGAAAAGACTTTACTAGTTAAAGTATTTACAGGAAAATGATCTAAAGGTACAACACATAGAGAGTTGTTTACTAAAAAGATAAGATATAAAAACGTAAGTACATACAAACTTTTTTCCTTAGCATCTAAATGTTCTAAAGCATAACCATAAAAAATTAATTTAGAAAAATAATATTTTCTGATTTAGATGTTAAGCATGATGACAGCACTGGCAAATGTTAGTAGAATTTGAACCCAATAATGAGGTAATTTTTAGAACTAAGGAAACAATGATTAATTGATTAATAAAAACCTTCCATTGGGGTGAAAACAAAGCTTTATAAATGTTAACAGTGTTAAACCCCACATAGTAAACCCCATTTGCTCGTTAATGCATCAATATAGCCTGATTAGGTTAATGTGAGGTCTATCCCATCAGCATCATCAAAAGAAGATCACATCTTATTGATGTCTCAGAATAGATACAGACTTGCCAGCTACTTTGTCAGTAATGTCCTAACATTGTTGATGATTTGAGACTAGCAGACCGAGCCAAAACAGTTCAAGCAAATGATAGTAGATACAACAGACTTACAGTGAGAGCATGATGAATGGAACTCCGCTTTAAAAAATCAATGATTCATGAACCTGCTGCAATCCCTTCAGACATCTCCAAATATGCGACGAAAGAGGGTTTGTGTTTAAGGTATTTGGTAGGGTTGTGCGTCCAAGTTTATGCCTTCGGACATGAATCAAGAACAACCATTGTACTTTGATAAGAGAGATCGTCGTTAAGAGAGATAATAGGGCTTTGTAAATGCGAAAGTAAAGTTTAGGAGATAGAATGCGTAAGGAACTCAGCGCAATTGATTGGGTTATATAGGTTTTAGGAGACCTAAATTTCAAGAATACTGTTTCACTACTATCTTTGTACCCTTGGGCGGTATTTTTCTCTTTAACGTCTCAAAAGCGGTACAAACTTTGCCCAGCGGTACTAAGTTTGCACTGTCGGTACTAACTTTGTCCAACCAAAGAATGAACAATGTAGGTATCAGGAGTGCTTCAGTACCATCAGTAACTCTTCTCAATGACCCTCTAAACTCTTTCAAACCTCTAGAAATGCAGCACCTATGGTTAACATGTTTCTTTATACAAACTATACAACACAGCATATGGCCTCCCTTTAAACCAATAGCAACATAGGATTTAACATCCCAAAAGTAACAACCAGAACTGAAACCGTGCTAACATCAAATGACCTATTGTGAGTTAAATCAGCACATTGTCAACAGTGTGGATTTTAAAACACCTATGAGTTTCCTTTTATAAGCATCTCTTATGAAATGGTGCCTAATAGCAATGTTGCATTGTTTTTGGAATGATATACTCTCGATTCTTTACAATGCAATTGCTTTCATTATCAATGTAGATCTTTTTATATGTTCATTGAAGTTGAACCCATAGTCTAACATTTGATTTTGAATCACAAAAACTTGCCCACAGCAGCTTGCAGCAGCAACAAACTCTGCTTCTGTAGAGAGTAGTAGCCACAATGGTTTGCTTTATACATTGCTAAGAAATTGAGTCTCCTACCACGAAATTGACAACCTCCTGTTGTTGATTTCCAGTCAAATTTGCTCCAAACATAGTCACTATCGAGTAGGATCTCCAGGTCAAATGAAGACATGAACTCTAGATACCAAAGACCCAGTTTTGTTTGCCCCTTGTAGTACCTAAAAAAATCTCATTGACAGCACTAGATGGGAAGACCTTTGGAGTGACCTAAACCTGAGAACAAGCACATAGCTGCAAAATAATATCAGGCCTAGAAGGTTAGTCAATACATTAAACAGTCCAATCATGACCTATAGAATGGACATCCACATCACTAAGTCTTTCCTCAATCCTTGACTAAAGGCCTTCGAGTCCTCAATTGGTGTACTATCAGTCTGACCATTTGCAAAGTCAAACTTCTTCAGGATTTCTGCAACATACTTATCCTGACTAATAAATATACCATCTTCCTTCTATTTGACTTGTAATCTAAGAAAGAAAGTGAGCTCTCCCATTGAACTCATCTGAAATTTACTCTTCATTAATGCCTCAAATTCATCACACCAAGATTTCTTTGTAGACCCAAAGATGATATCATCCACATAGACTTAAACTAGGATGATATCATGTTTGTCCTTCTTTATGATGAGAGTTTTGTCAATAGTACCTCTTCTGTATCTATTCTTTAATAATGAAAGAAGATAAAGTATCATTCCGAAGCTCTAGGAGCTTTATGTAAGCCCATAGAGGAGCTATTACAACTTGAATACTTTTCAGAGGATTTAGGATCTAGAAAACCTGGTGGTTGAGATACATACACCTCTTACATCATTTTCCCATAAAAGGAAGGCACTTTTCACATTCATTTGATAACTAATAAAACCCATGTCTGAGGCAAAGCGCCAAAAAGAATCCCTTATGGCTATCAATCCTGGCCCCCACAAGATGCAAAAACCTCATCATAGTCTATCCCTTCCTCTTGCCTATGTCCCTGAGCAACTAACATTGCTTTATTTCAGACAACAACTCCTCTTTCATCCTTCTTATTTCGATAAACCCACTTTGTACCTGTAACACCCCCAAAATGGGTCGCAGCGGAATAAGGGTTGGGGAATGTTACTTCATAGATCAATAGCACAAGATAAGAGAACGACCTCTATATGAGTCGTTTAAAATTGATACATTGGATTAAATAGACTTGTTTGTTACAATAGCCGAAGCTTAAATAGTTCATCCATGAAAAGTAAAGATTTTAAGACATAACAAATATTCCCAAAATGTAATGCATCCAAATCTTTATAGTAATGAACACCAAAATAGGACCAACCAATGTATCCTTGTTTTCTCGACCTTATTGACCTGAGAAAAACATGCTTTAAAACGTCAACATAAAGTTGGGTGAAATTCACAGGTTTAGTAAATGTATAAGAGTCGGACACAAGATTTCAAAATGTAAGACATGTAACACATACATAACTCAAGTAATTAACGAGTGCTACTAAATGTTCATGGACACCGGTGAAGACTCGACATATATGTATGCAATTATGTCACTAAGGGTGCCATGTAGATTGTTCAATACCGCGAACATCCAAAACTGATGAAGCGCGTTACTCACGCCAAGAAACGGATGTCATCCCCAAATAGATCTACTCATAACATTCGCCGCTCGCTAACTAAGCAATTGACCGTCGATCAATGAGGGTGGCGCAATAGTGGTTTAGGCTACTTAGGCAACACGTAATATGTTTAAAAGAGTACTTGCGTCCAAATGTAAAACAATGCATGTTTCTCACCCCAAAGTTTGTAAAACAATATAGTTGTATAAAAGCGGGGCTATGAACTCACCCGAAAGTGAATGAGTTGATTATCTAAATCAAAGTGAGTGAAATCGCCTCGGCAATTTGAATGCAACCTAATTATTATATGGTCGTGAATGAGTATAATTTATTTCATGTAAAAACAAACATCACAAATTGCATAGCTACACCACCACCTAAAAGTTTTTATTAATTAATAAAAGTTAAAACAATAATAACTCGTACTTTGTTTAAATAAAAGCGTGTGAACTTTGTGTCCCGTAAGAAAATATTATTTTCGTTTATAAATGCATCGTTGTAAAAATATATGATTTAATAATGATATTTTATTATTAAATTAATTGTTACATAAAAGATTATATAAAAATATAAGTAATGCGCGCGAGTTTTAAAACTTCATATCTTTATCGTTTTGACTCCGTTTTATACGTTCTTATTCCACGTCCTCCGTAATAAAATGTTTATAAAATACGTATATTTATAAATTTTAACCCACTGAGAACAGTAACTTTTAACGTTCATCACAGTTTATAAACAATTTTTATAAAACTAATATATTTGTAACTTATAAAAACATAATTCCGTTCGTTTATAGTACCTATCTCGAGATCTTAGTCCTTAGATTAGTATTAAGAAAATTATTCCAAAATTTTATGATTTTATAAAATTTAAACCACGATGAACAGTAGCTTTACTAATCATATCAGTTTTATAAAAATATTTTTTTAGAAATAAATAATATATCTGTAAACTATGTAACTAGTTCCGTATTTAATTCCGTTTTTCGAGTTCTTTTATGTCCGTGGGATTCGTATTAAGGAAATTATCAAAATATTATAATTATACAATTATACCCCTGATGACCATTAACCTTTTACTTCATCACAGTTTATTAATTATTTTTTATAAAGTTAATAAAATATACTTGAAAATTCGTATCTTGTTCGTTATAATTTCCGATTTTCGACTTCCTTACAATGCTCACCGATCCTTATAAAAGAGTACAATATTTATAAAATATAAAACCAAGTTTATATTCGAATATCAAATATATATATAAAGTCATAATTAGGGTTTCTAATTAAACAAGTAATTTACAATCATTTTAATTAGGAACCTTGCACCATTAATTTACCAAGTGTTGTACCGTATATTTCACATGTATTTAGTCCACTAATTGTCCATGTCCTTTGTCCATATGAAATCATCATATACTTTATATAACTTTAAAATAAAACTAGGTGGTGATTAACTAATGCAACAAATATGAAAACAATAGGAAATTAATAAACGAGTATTGAAAACTTTAAATAGACCTTATAGGAATCAAGTAGGATGATGAACACGAGATGTAAACCACAATCAAGCCTTCACAATCAAAACCCTAATCAAGAAAACCCTAAATATGTTTTCTTGATAAATCCTTGTTAAACCCGAATCCAAGCTTCCCAACACCTTGAGTAGTCTTAGGTAGTCTTAGGATGAACACTTGAATGCTTGGAATACCTTGGATGCAAAAGAAAAATGAAACCCTAAAAGACAAAGGTGTGCCGTGGGTTTAGGGCTCCAAATAAGGGAGTTCTTGTTTGATTTTTCTTGAATGAGTGCAAGAGGATTATGGTGGACTAGTGCTTGCTTTATATAGGAAGTGGAAAACCATGGAACTACTTCAATGGAAACTATGGGAGCACATGGTTTTAAGGACATGTTGTAAGAGACTTCTCCTCCTCCCTAGGAGGAGGGTGCGGCAAAAGAGACACCAAGGACAAGAGATTGGACAATCTTTAGGAAGGTGAGCTTAGGGTACAAAATGTGTAAGGATTACAAGTACTAAAGAAAGATTTAATAGAAATTAAATCACTTATTTCATGGGTGCAAGCTCATATCCGGTTCTAAGAAGATATATGTGAGGAAAATAAATAAATTTTGAGTATTGGGTATAAATGTGGGTATTTGTTTAAGTGTAGATAGGTAAAGGTGCTTCCGGGTATGACCGAATGTAATTTATTGCGAAACGTAACTTGTACGTAACCAACAAAAATAAATTTAATAAGTTATAAATTATACTCCTAATACATATAACACATTGCTTGATGTCAACTTTAATTTGTTGATGGTCCGTTTACATTGATCATTGATTTTTGTTTACGCGATTTAAAAACTATAAGAAAATAATTAAAAGCGAACGCGAGTAAAACTCAAAAATAAATATGGAAATTTATTAAGTTGAAAATATCCTAAAAATGAGAAATGTATACATGTCCTAGCTATACCCGATTAAGAGAATGCCTTGTGTCTAAGTGATATTTAGAGGAATGTCCAAGGCCAAGATGCAACATCTTCAGAGGGGGAGGTTTTTTTGTGAAGAAGGTTGTGGATACTTTTTCCCGGAACTGATCTTTGCGTTCCCACGTGAACTCAAAACCTCTCTTGGAGTTCCATCGAACTTTGATGATGGGAAATACCATCACCTTAGCATCTTGAATCTCACCTCCAAGATTTCCACTGGTTTCTTCACAAAATGGAGTTTATCATCAATGTGGTATTTCATCTAAAGGAACCTGCCACAATGGCTCACTCCGTCAGATAAACACTTCTGTTAGATTGGATACATGAAAATGGCTATGAACCCCTGCATAACATTGTGGTAGTTCGAGTCTTTAACAACTGTTTCCCACTTTGGCACACACTGAAAGGTTCCGATATACCTCGGTTCAACTTTCCCCGTTTTTCCAAAACGTACGACCCCTTTCCCAAGGTGAAACCTTTACAACATAACTCGATCGGCAACCTGAAACACTAAAGGCTACACCTCACATCGTGGGTAACTCTTGCGATCACGAGCAGCCTATGCATTCTCTGCTTAATTTGGACAATCTTTCTCGGTTTTGTTTCATGGAACAAGGTTCTGGACCGGTGAGCCGAGCTTCTCCGACCTCAGCCAACACACAGGTGACGATCACTTTCGGCCATATAAGTACCCTCGAATGGGGCACCTTTAATACTAGCATGGTAGCTATTTTGTACTAGAAAACAATCAGCGGTAGGTGTCCTACCCAACCATATCCCAAGTCTATCACGCAATAGCGCGTAACATATCTTACAAGGTGTTTTTATGGTCATTTCGCTTTGTCTATCAGTCTCTGGATGGTTATGCAATTCCTCATATCCTACCGAGTTACCCCATAGCTTTCTGAATGGACCTCCAGAAGTTTGATGTAAACGGGGTCACAATCACAAAATGATCGAAACTGGTATCCCATGGCTTTGACCACTCTTTCAAGTACAATTTTGCTATTTGTCTAAAGGGTCATTTCACCTCATTGGTAAATAAGTGTGCAGACTTAGTGAGTCGGTCTACAATAACCCATATGGGTGTTACGTTTCCCACTTTGCGTCCTTGGAGCATTGGTTGACCAAGTCCATGGTGATATTTTCCATTTCCATTGAGTATCGCTGGTCGGTACCAGTAGAGCAGATGGCTTTTTTGGTGTTCTGATAAGCCTATAGGACTCTTATACACGTCAAACACTTGCTAACAAGGTGGCAATGATCAGCCTTCATGTTAGGCCCACCAGTACATTTGCTTCATGTCTGAGTACATTCTATATCAGAACCCGGTAAAACAGAATATCTTCGACTTGGTGAGACACAATAGCATAATCAGAGCCCTTAGGTCACCATAGCATGGTAACCAACTTCTGTTGTTTAGACACAAGGTTCCGTCCGCACGCGGCTCCAACTTCTCTTTCCTCGGCTTTTCTGGGTCTTTCGAATTCTCAATCAACATACCGCCTACGTCTTCAGACTTGAGGTTTTCTGGTTTTCTTGCCTCAATCTGAGCCTCCAAAATCCGCTTGGGAAGGTCCAAACCAATAGTCATAACTAAGGCCCGAACCCGTAATGGCTTTACTCGTTCCTTCCTGCTCAATGCATCGGCCACTACATTTGCTTTTCCTGGGTGATAGCGGATTTCGCAATCATAATCACTAAGCAATTCCAACCAACGGCGTTGTCTCATGTTTAATTCCTTCTGATCGAGGATGTGTTGTAAACTTTTGTGGTCAGTAAACACTGTACACCTTGTCCCGTACAGATAATGCCTCCAGATCTTTAGAGCGAATACTACTGCGCCTAACTCCAAATCATGAGTGGTGTAATTTTTCTCATGAATCTTTAGTTGTCGTGATGCATAAGCAATCACTTTTTCTCTTTGCATTAGCACTGCGCCCAACCCTTTGATTGAAGCGTCACAGTAAGCGATAAAGTCCTCATTTCCTTCGGGTAACGCTAGAATTGGCGCACTACACAACTTCTGCTTTATCAACTGAAAAGCTGCCTCTGCCTTGTCACTCCATTCAAACTTGATCTTCTTTTGAGTCAGCTTGGTCATTGGCTTGGCGATCTTTGAGAATCCTTCAATGAATCTTCGGTAGTAGCCTGCTAAGCCCAAAAAAAATTGACGAATCTCCGTTGCAGACTTAGGAGATGCCCAATCTTTGACGGATTCAATTTTTGGCAGGATCCACATGAATACCCTGACTGTCGATCACGTGACCAAGAAACTGTACTTTAGGGATCCAGAATTCGCACTTAGAGAATTTGGCATACA
>BQNB010123859.1:2251-20028 GCA_026074375.1 Tanacetum coccineum
TTAGTTCTAGTAGCATGAGTTGTACTTAGTCAGATAGATGGTGGTTGAGCGACAAGCATGTCACTGAAGGGTATTTTTGTTTGAACACTGACTAATATATCATTCCCGGTTTTGGTTTGGATTTCATACTTCATACATTGTGTAAATGTTTGGTATATGTTATATGTGTAGGTTGAAAGTTTGAAACAACAACTAGAAGAGCAAGAAAGGGCATTGGAGGAGTGGATATGAGCTCACAAGGAAGAACTAAAGCCTGCTAAAGATCTAGAAAGGGCATCGGAAGAAAGACAACATGCTGTTAACCGAGAGAGGGAAGCGGATGAGCGGGAACAAGGCAATTGAAGAGCGACAAAGGGAAACACAGACACGGGTTAAATAACTAGAGGAGCATGTCAAAGAGTTTGCTAACATGATGAAAAACACTAAAACCACCATCTTCGCTGCCTCAAAGTTAGTTATCAGAAGTAATCTAAACTTGATACTTAAATACCATCGAATTTGAATCTTTTGCACCGTAACGAAACTCGGCTGACATACAGTTTCCACCTTCGAGCTAATTTCTGGATATTGTTGTATAAGCTTGGATATATTAGATGTTAGCGAACTTGAATATTATATGTAGCCTTATCATTTGAAAATTAGTGGTGGATTATTGTTTTGATGCAACTGGGTTGGTTTGGTCTTAACTGGTTTTTTTGTTGTATGTGTCAATGTAACCATAGATAATAGAATCCATGAACATTAAATTTTTAGCTTGTGGCATTCAATGTGAATTCAACGTTGTATTTTTTATCTTTTCAAAAATTATCAGGATTTATTACTCTCGAAATGTTATCCAGGATTTTTATTTATCGAATAAACAATTGTATCCATGAGTTGGTTTTTTTCAATGGAACACACATTTGAGTCTGCTCTTCTAGGAAATCGCATGGAGGATCACAATTTCTTTTCTGAACGCGAGTTCAAAATTCAAACCGGTGAACGAGAATTTATAATCTTGTAGAAACTATCATCTATGACTCACCAAAATCTCTATTCATGACCTTCCCCTTTGTCTGTTAATACGTATGTTGCATATCTATGTTATTCCAAATTTGGGATAAGTATATCAGTAAATGTGAATTACTATCGATTATTCTACCTTAATTCAATGACATATGGGTAAAATTGAAGGGAGATGGTGAATATAAAACCAAATCGCGACCCCTTTTCTTTATCCATATAAATACTCTCGTGTAAGTTCTGTTTTGAAAAATCAGGCCACAAGGTTGCTATTTTGACATTTAAATTCCTACCAGGCTTTAATCATAGTCATGAGTTGGACTTCTGCAGAGCCATTTTGCTAGAGGGACAATTCAGAGCGGGCTCTTTGGATGATCATTTCTGTTTTTACATAAATATCATAAACACAACACAGGACTTATAATGGATCAAGATACTAGGCGATTCAACATCATCGTGGAGTTCTCTCACTAGGTTACAATGGTATTGTAGGTTACATATTGTTCGAGTCACTTTAAAGTCGTTTGAGAAGGCTCTGGAGTAGTCACATCGCCTAAAATAACAAAGGACCACGTGTTATATGATTTTGAACTTTTTGTGAAAATGAATTAACAATAAGGGTTTCTTAGTAATTTCCAAGGGGCTTGTCATCATGTGAGGTACCAATGAGTGCAAACTTTTATTCTAAGCTTATAGGCTACAACAAATCTGTACACCAATAAATCCATTTCTGATCACACTAATAATGTTAATCTTAATCAGATAATCGTATATACTCTTGTTCTCAGTGTGCGATTTCATTGTGTTTTTCACTTATCTGTCCCAATAAATCGACTTTTTTTGGTTCTTTTCTTTGTGATTAATTTACAACTTGCAATATCCTTGACCTACACACACAACAAAATAGAAAAATACACATATACACTCAAAAGACAAATTTTTGCACAATTTCATACTATTATTTTAGGAGCAAATTATGATATAAACACGCAGAATATGATGATTTCTCACATATCATTAAAAAAAAGATTAATAGACACAAAAACTCTTCAGATGATTCAAAAAGTATTAAGAAACCTGTTGGTTAAAAGAAAAACACAGATCAGCAAAGTCAGGGCAAAAAAATAGAAAGAAGAACTGCTAAAGGCCAAAACGCATTTATACCAGAACTCATCGGTAACTCACGTAACATGCACAAACAAGACGGTACCGATCAATAAGACAATAGACAAAGGCACTCAATGATCTAAAGGATCACACACAAAAATATCCATGAAGGAACATAGCACTCAACAACAACTCAAATAAACAAAAACCATCTACATGAACAGAGCTCAAGAGCGGACATGTTAAACTACAAAAGGCAATCTTATTGATTCGTCACCATGAAAGATACGGATTATGCATCAGCATAACGAATAACTTCCACTAATCTCGTCGGTAAGGGAGACATGTTAGACACTTAAAAAATATTAAGAAACCTAAATCGACCAGAGAAAGTTCGTTCATCTAGGAATATTAGCGCTCTCTCAGGACCATTATTATTTTAATTTAATTTATAATGTTTAAATAGGCTAGAATCGGGGATCGGCGCTTGTGTAATCAATCCTACATCTAATATGTCACGCCTTTGGACAAAGGTCCAATGTAATCCCCGAGCCCATTAGTGCCCATGTTTAATCACAATTAAGACACACAAATATCAACACGACGCCCCGATTGGCAAAATCCTATCCGGCCACAAGGGTATATATATAACAATATTTACCCTACTTCTCAAGTAAGTGTAGATGCGTGTGTTGGATTTACGATTTGTCTAATTTCTCCCTCATTTTGTAATATAACCATATCCTCTTTCCTCTAAACATCCATTTTCTTACTCTCTTATTTCTTGCTCTCACCACCTCAACTCTACAAAAATTCTTCAAAGATCTCATCATGTATATTTTTTGTTTCTGTATCACATATAATAGGTGAAGTGAGGATTATATTTTGGGTTACCGATCAAAAAGGATCGAATACTTTTATTTATGCGTGATAACAACTTCTTAAGCTGTCTTACGAATTAGTTCGACTAAGGTATGCCATGATAACAACTGATCACATAATAGTTGGTGGTCAATACAAACTTCTTAGCTAACTTCACATCAGTGACAAACTTGCTACCATTTCCGATGGAATAAGCATATAACTTGAAACACATTGGTATTAGACATTGAAACTATGTATCGCATTGTCATCCCTAATAGTATCGGCGAGGCATGTCATCAATCAAGGCTACTAGAAAAACATCCTCCAGTAAATCACTCCATACAAATGTTTCACCCACCGAACACATAAGGCAACTCAACTCACTTATCAAACAAGTTGTGCATAATTAAATCCGTAAAACTCATTCAACGTATCTTTCAGGTATATAATTCATGTGCCTTGAGCATTAGTAGCTTAACTTCTATCCTCAAATATCCTAGCACAAGGCCCTCTTGACAGTATAAACCAAGGTGTCATACGACATCGGGGGAAAAACGACCTCTAACATAGACCCGTAAAGAATAAATGATATGAGTTGCTTGATAACTTCATAGATCATCTTGTATGTTGTTGTGTCTTCAGTGATTTCGGGATAATTCAATAGGTCTAGTCATGCCCATAAGAGAACTCCTTCAAATAGTTAACTAGTAAAACCAATGGAACACAATTAACACGATTGAATCAAGCATAAACTCCACTCATGTTTCACTCGATCTCCTTTGATGAATACGCCACGTATAAACCGACTTTGGCCCATCTGACACTCCATACATTGATATTCTCAAGCATTGGGAGGACGGTTATCCTCAGCTTCCAAGCAAAATCATGAGGTGTTTCTGCTAAAGTAGTAACCACTCTTATGTTCTACAATGAACCAAGTGACCATATGATTAAAGAGTGATTGAAACAGTCTGACATAAAGGATGACTTGTGCGTTAAAAAGCAGTGTTAGTATACTTTGTTGTTGTGATTAACGATTGATACTTACCATGGAATATTTACAAATCTTCACTAGAGACTAAACAAATCTAAATCAACAAATATTTTCACGGGATTTTATAAAGTTAAGACAACCCAGTATAGAAAATGAACAAAATCTTTTTGCATTCATTCAACATTGTAAAAATGTTACTCTCTCAGTTAGGAAATATAACACAATGTTTCACTATGGTATCAACTTGTATAAATCGAGATAATTGGACACGAGTTTCGCGCACTTGCTTACACAACATACGATATATATATTTCGCTTGAACTAACAACCTGTCACTCACAAAATCGCACATGCTAACATGATTTCGCTTGCTACAACATATGTTGCTTAACATATTCCACTTGACCTATAAGACAATTAAGCAGGAGTTTCGTTCCGAATGAAATGATATAAATTGCGGGCCTTTTTATGAGGTCAAACCCAGATCAATATATTCGCTAAATCATATACATATATACTATATAAACTACCTTCGCATCTTTTATTATAAAATTTATGTCCGGATGAGCACAAATAAAAATGGAAGGGAAAACACACATGTTCACATATATCCTTTAACCAAATACTCTCAAGAACTCACATATGTGTGATTCTTATTCACTAGAAACCAACAATGTAAAACCGAGTCATCCTTACCACTACCAATCTCGAGTCATCCACCTAGTCATCTTCACAAGAAGATTCACCATGTAACCATTCCCCACAAGTGAATTTTGTAATGTAATGTGTCTCATCTTCATTTCCCGACACTCATAAGCATGTGTGTCTATGTTGTCAAAAGTCAAGTAAATTTCTTAATGAAATGTGTCTCATCTAATCATTTCCACTTTTTAGCAAGTGAAGAACACAAAGAAGATATTCAATCTTCAAGTGTTTTTAAGTCATCACAATGTCAAGTCTTTCACTTCTCTTCTACCATTTTAATATTTTCATCTTTGTTCGTTAACATTAACAACCAACAAAACACCAAACAAACATATTGTCAACACCTTCCTTTTCCATTCACGCTCATCCTTCTTCGCTTATGTTCTCTCCTCAAATCATCCTTATCATCAACATTTAGTTCGACCTAAAGTCTTACGATAATGTTTATCCTTAAGCACCCCAAACATGAAAAGCATACATAATGCTTAACAATGAAACCTTAATGATTTGGGAATCTCTTAATACAACCCTTAGTCTATTCAAATCCATATCATCATCTTGGATAGACGATGATACCATAAGGAACATATTGATCAAAATACGTTCATACTCCTTATCCAAATGACATCTTGGAAGATGGCATTCTCATAATAATAGTGTGTCAATCAATAAACAAATTTTGTTCTTGTTTATTAAGGTCGGTATTATACCGAAGGGTGTTGGTCAAGTCTTAGTCATTAAGCATGTGTCGATCAAACCTTATAATTGGTTCCTAAACATTCTCATGTCATAAGTATACGTCGTGTGTCTAGGTTTTAATTTTTCTTTTAAAATGTCATAGTTTAGAGTGCATATAACTAAGACATGCATGTCTTGTTCCCCGTTAGTGTATTGCTATATATATATATATATATATATATATATATATATATATATATATATATATATATATATATATATATCATCGTTATTATATATATGTGCACTTTTCTACAATTTTTTTGTAGCACACTTCCGTAGCTTGATTTCTTGGTGCCCCAAACAAGGAGGATCATACACCGAGGGGGAGTTGCAACCGTTATGACATCTACACATTTCTTGATATGTGTATTCCACCCCTATATATATATATATATTGTTGCACGAAACTAACCCTTGATGTAGGTTAAGAATTTGCAATAAATTTGATCCATGGATCCGCTAGAGTCAATATACAATAGGATGCAAGTGTCATAGGTGAAATGAGCTTAAGGGTAGCAAGACTTCACTTGGGATGATGCAAGCTCGCCTCTTTAGTTCAACGATTGAAGTTTAGTCAAAGTCTCATCTAATGGAATGAATGGCTTGGGGTGTCCACCTTTTTGTTTCGACAAAAGGGGGAGAAGAAGTGTAAACAAGTAACTTATATATTTTACTATGAGTTATAGTTTACATATTTTGTCATTATCAAAAAGGGGGAGATTGTTGATAGAAATATTATGATATTTAATCTATACATTCTCTTCATGTTTTAGTGATGACAAACATGTAATTTATAACACATAACGTAAAGTGCTTAAGTTACTTGTGATCACAAATCATCAATGCATTCATACGACACATCTCTCGACGTCTCAAGTCTGCTTCAACAAAGTTTGCACCCGACGTAAATCACTTAAGGTATGAATAAATAAATGTTTAATTTATTTTATGATCAAAGGAATTTTTATTTAAACCTCACTTTTTTTATAAAAACGTCACAAACATTTTTATTTTTTTTACAAAACATTTTTAGATTTATGGTTTATTCAAATAAATATTTTGAATTCAAATTTTCTACCTAAAAATGTTCCAGAAAACACCTCCCCCAGAAAAGACAAAAAAGGGAGTGTTTGGGCTGGGCGGCCCCCTTAATTATAAAGGGCGCGCCCCTTAATTATTAAGGGTACCGACACCCTAATTAAGGGGACCGCCCAGACAAAAAAGCAGTTCAGTTTGCCTATAAATACTGGACTATTCCCCACTAATTTTCTAACCTTTTGCACTTATTCTTTTCTGTCTAAAATCAGTTTATACATCACCTACAATCCTTTGATCATTTAATCTTAAGCATTTATTTCCAAGTAATTCAAGCTTATTCCTCCAAGTGCAAGAGAAGAACTCTCGTTATCATTAAGATACCAAGTTATGTAGTTTAGTTAGTGCATTCGTGACATGTCTTACATTCACAATGTATAGATCGAGTCCATGTATTCCAAACTTGTGTAATAGTTAGATCGTGGTGATCATGGTGTGTATAGTTGTTAGATCGTGGTGATCTTAGTAAGTAGTGTTAGATTGGTGTGATCAAGGTAGTGTCTAGTTGAAGTGAAGTGAAGTTGTGAAGTATAGAAAAGTTGTGAAGGGTAGAGAAGTCGTGAAGTTGAAGTGAAGTTGTGGAGTGAAGAGAAGTTGTGAAGTGAAGCTAAGTTGTGAATCGTTGTGAAGTAGTGCGGTTAGCATACAAGAGTTGTGATAGATTGGTTCTAGCTATGATTAGAACTCGACATTTGGCTTAGTGTCGTTCGGAAATCGGTGTAAGCTTAGTCTGTGTTCGGTTTTCTCCACCTACAGGAACTTGTTGATAGTGAAGTAACTTCGAGTGGGTCTTGGGAGTGGAGTAAGGGCGAAGAGGTTCTTTTCGTGACTTCGTACTACTACTTAAACCATATCGCTTCCGGTTTACACTTTCTGTTACTTTCGCACTTTACATCTTTATTTACCTTATCGCCTTACATTTATATTTGAACTTTGATTAATATGTGATGTTGTTTGTTGCTAGATATTGTTTAGATGATGATTGTGTCATGGATAGAAGTTAACATTATGATTGTGTTTATACTGTTATGCTATGTTCTAGTGAATATAGATGTATTATTCACACTCATTATATTGCATCTAACTTGATGGATATAAATTGATACAAAATGTTTTAAGTTTTTAAATGGAAACGTATTCACCCCCCCCCCCTTCGATTTCCACAAACATAGGGTTAACGTAGAATAGTTTAACTTAGTTTGGTAACCAAAATATTAATATATTGAAAAGATTGTTTCTCACTCTTAGTGATCGACACCCTACTTACCATGAAACTCCCATCTGACCGGGTATACTGCCCGTTAAAGTGTTGTTTTTGGTAAAGTTGGCAAAATATAAATTTAAAACTTGAAATCATAAAATCACACATCTTACTGCAACACATCACCGAGTACATAGAATTATGGAAGAAATTATCCAGAGTTATTATGATCGTGAAGATGGTGAAATTACATTGAGATTCGAAGTGTATCATTAATGTTTTAAAAAAATTGAAAAAATTAGAAAATCGATGCAAAAAAGAGGAGGAAATTATGGAGATAGTCGGTTCATTAAAGCTTAAACCGATGGTATTATTTGAAGGATCGATTATTCGTTGATACTTATGATTATATAATCAATAAGGTAAAGTTTTATATAAAAGTTGGTAGATATGCACTTGTTTTTGTAAAAAGTATGTATAGTATGGATGATTGGGAATTGACCGTTATGGGAACGCCAACTAAGGGTTGTTTTCATTTTTCTTTGATCGAAGAGTTTTTCTAGTTGATTCGGTTACTAAACATGGACGTAGTCCTCGTATTTTGTGTCTTTATCTTGGGAACTGGTCAGGATAGTAATGCAACTCTGTACATATATTTGTTCTGGACTGAATCTTGTGTTTTTGTATATTTCTTATTTAACAACGCAATTTTTTCCTTTCCTTATACTCTCTAACCTTAGGTTTTATTCGCATATAAGGATTGCGAGCAATTACATAGGTCTTTTCATCCTGTTAAACGGCCAGGTATGTGTGTTCTTTGTCCGCTCATGTTGGGTTCTATTACTTTTGGATAAAGGAGTTAAAATCCATACACTAGATCACTTTCGCTCCTTAACCCTTGGTTTTATTCGAGCTGAGGGAATTGAATGCTATCGTGTATGTCTATTCCATAGTTATGGTCGTCGTATATGTGGTTTGTCGCTCCCTTGTTAGGTTACGAATTTTTGTTCGCAAAGGACTACTTGTACTAATTCTTTAGCTTATATTCGAGTTAAGGTTTCTTTTTACTCTTTAGTGCAGTCATATGTAGTCTATACATCGTTAGGGTGAGTATGTGTGTATTTTATCATACTTTAATCCTGGAATATTAGGTACTCGGTTAGTTTTGAGATTGGAAAGAGTGGATCAACCCTGTTAAGCCTTCTTAAAACCTAGTTTACCTTATAACACTTTTCACTCATGATGCTTTAGTGTGTGGGAGATGTGTATCCTTGCCAAGCACTATGATAGAATAACTCATCACGTAATGACGAATTGAAGCGAATTAGTTACAATTTACAACATAGATTTATTGTAGTGAATTAGAGCTTTTATTTTCTACTCGTGAGAGTGTTTGGTTATGTCACTGGTTAATTGAATCGAATTAAAATGCTTAATAGACGCAAATCCTTTGTGATACAATTTTTCATAAATTTCTAAAGATTTCTTGAGGACAAGTGGGGGGTTATTTGATGACTCAAATAATGTCACCTTTTTTTAGATCATTTTATTCCCATTGTTTCTTACTCATTTTATATAATTATTGCTATTGAATTGGTACTAATCGTTTATATATTTGAGTTTTTGCAGTCGTGTAATTATGGTGTACTTTGTGAAGATTAGCGAAATAGGGCAACGCATTCTGGTGCTTAAACAAAGAAATCTAAAGATACTTTTATGAACATTCTTACGCCAATCAATTCAAGGAAGATACGGCGTATTTGTAGCTACTCTTCACAAAACATAAACACGGGAAGACCTATACGCCGTTAATCCAGGGATATCATACGCAGTACTCAAGATATAGTTATACGAAGATTCTGAAGTTTATTGAGCGTGGTCCTACTCCATGAAACTCTTTATACGTCTTAATTGACTTCTACCAATACGGGTATCGACCTTTTTTCTAGACACTATAAATAGAAATACTAAAAAAAGAGTTTTAGGTGTGTTGATCATATTTTCGCATACACTAATGTTGATCCAATGCCTTGATCGACTTACTTCTATGAAGTAACGGGTTGTTACCTTGGAAGAATCCAAAATAACAACAGATTGAGGGACTTTAGTATCGTTATATCACAAAGGCGTACAATGCGGAATCTATCATCATCCTTGACTACTCCTAGAGAAGTTTATATAATGGATTAGTTAACGATCAAACAAAACAATGAACACACAAAAAACACATGCTTTAATATTATTAAAAAATAATTTGGTACTCATGAAGTATCTGCGCGGTTTACAAAACGTTGAAGCACTACTTCTCCTAATTTCTCTCTAAGTATTTCTAGACTTGAATTGTATATTTATTCTAAAAATTTAGGATCTCCTTTTATTACGAACACATCGGAAGTCATTTACAAAGGATAACCAGCCCCTATCTATTTAGGATCAGTACATGTCAAATTTAAACATTAAGAATTAATCTCCATGGCATATCCGTATCTCTCATCCAGCTAGCTTTTGACATCAACAGTACTAAAACTTTTTCATACTAGCATATTATTTTAACAACTAGCTTGTCAATACACCTTTGTACTGGCAGTACTAAATCCTTCTAGTACTAGTAGGCCATCTTACTTATGTCTCTCATGCATAGATTTATCCTAACAACTCCTCCCTAAACTTGTGAATTGTCTTTAAATCATCAATTTTCTTTAAAGAATACTTCCTATCCTCTGCTAATCTGATTCACTTTCAAACATTTCTGTCTCTTTTGCCACTGTGTTATTATAAACGAGGAGTTATAAATGCTTATGAACTTCATGAATCTAACCTCTAATTTTTCTACTTAACATCTTTGTCACAATCTCTTGGCTCTTAAAGGAATACTTTCTACTCTGTCAAACATTCCTGATCCTATTGCCATTCATTTTTCCATAACAAAATGTGCTATTACCTTATAAAACTCTAGAAAGTTAAACAGTTGTATTCATGTTGATCTTTCCAAATCTCATCCTCTATCATCAGGCTCAAAACAAAAAGATGTGTTAAATCCCCCCTATAGCAATCAGAATCATTACTCTTATGGCTCGTTGAAGCACCTTATTACATTTTTTGAATATCTGGTTAGTTCTTCTACATCAGTTCTATCAATCTTCCAGCATCCTCACTCAATTCTCTTAGAATGCTTTGATATACAATCTACTCTGAATACTTGTTTTAATACATGAAAGTCTCTGTCAAAACATAAGTCTTCCAATCCACAATTTGGGATAAATTTGTAGATATAGATTTAACCTCTTCTCATAGGCACCTTTCTTCTCATGGTATTGATGTCTAATAATCTTTGTGTTCTTCTCCTTCTCAGCATTTCCATCACATCTTGTTGTCTCTTTCCTTGTGGCTTTTTCTATAGAATGGAATTCTTTCTCTTTGCTCCTGTTTCCTTTTTAAAGTCATGTCATTCTTTTCTCCTTCTTTTGCAGACCATTCATTCTTTCAGGAGACTTCTCAGGAGATTTTTGAGGAGACTTTTGCTTTCCACTTTCATGCTCTGCATCCATAGGCTCAATATTTTGATTTTTAAAAGTCCAAATCTTTTAAAGATCTGGCCTTTTGTCCATTGTAAGACTTTCCCTTGAAGTCCTTAAATCTTGAAAGTATCCTCCTCGCAGATTCTTAACATTATTTGTTTATTTCTTCTATTGCTTGGGCATTTTGTCTTGGCTTATTTTTGAGAATGATATACTGATGACGTTGAAGGATCTATTCCAGTCATTCTTCTTTGTTGATTAGCTTCATCATAGCTCTTTTTCCTTTCATTCTTCATCCCACTGTCTTGCAATTCCTTCATCTCTAGCAATTTGAGTCTTTGTTCCTCATTCATTTGCGCTTTCAAGTTGATTGCTTCAGACCATAACTTAACCTTTCTTGTTCAAGGTCCTTCTTATGATTTTACTAGGCTCTTACTCTATCAATTATCGGCATTTCCCTTAGCTTGTCCTTGACCTTTTCTCTTGCACCTAATTCGTGTATAGGTAATGTTCCTTCCAGCTTGACCTACTAAGGTCTACTCACGCCCAGTCATAACTTGTTGGAACTTATTAATCTTGCCTGTACCTTTCTTTGCTACTGCAGTACTAAACTTCAATCACTTGCTCTTTTAACCTCGCCTCTCTTGATCTTGAAGGACTTTAGTTTGCGAGTCACTTCTTGAATGAAAGAGTTTATTGTAAGTCCTGCATTTTTCTTGACCTCTTTATCAGCTACTTCCTCCCTGTTTGGAAGAATATCTTTAAAAGGCTTCATTATCTGAAAGAGACACCTTAGCTTGTTCATCCTATGTTTTCCAATAAAAATAACATTACCTCCATTAAAGTCTTTGAAAATCTGAAAGATGGGCTTTGTTTCCAGGACATGTGCCTTTGAGCATCCACTATCTACAAAGACATTATATCATTTAGCTCTAGCGTGCTCCTGCAACCATTAAACTACTATTGATGTTAGTTATCTTTGGGGAAATCCAAGCATTATTAGACTTGTGATCTGACTCGTGCATCAACTGGCAATTATATTTTGTTCAAAGACAAGTGTTGGGTTCCATTGGGTTTGCTAGGTCTCCCAACCAACAAGATGAGCGCTTAACTGCATTTAGAATCCACTATCGGCCTTGATAGTATTAACATTTGGACCTACCAGTATTAACAGTTGTCTAACCCCTCAGTATTTTTATTTTGATTATTGACCCTTTTTGTTAAATGATGTATCTTGTTAATAGGCCTTTGAACAGATTGATCTGTGATTGATTATGAAAATGCGTTATTGGTCTTTAGCACAAAGAACTGTCTGATTTTGGGTGAGCAGTTAAGATGGACCCTACATTATTAAATGACTACGCAGTACTTAAAAGGTCTCCCTGGCAGTGTTAACAGAACCTAACAGTATTTTTTAACATAGCTTGGCATTTATTAACAGTTTTTAGGCAGTTCATTAGAGACTGCTCTTCGGAAACCATATCCGTTTGTAGCTTTAGGACAACTGTATTGAATGTGATCAAATACTCATGCCACAGATAACAAACATGTATTGTTTTTATCAACAACCAGTTTACATCTCCTAATTGATTGGATTTTGACAATTCCAATTCCTTTGGGATTCCCTTTTTAGTCCCTGTGACCTGTACATCTCTGCATACACTAATTGACTTTCTAATTCGTTTTTCAGTTATAAATGACTCTGTCTTAGAAACAGTAGTATAGCAGATTCTTTTTATACCTTAGGAATAGGTCACTTCTTCTCATCATCCACCCAATCTCAATAATTTGGAGCCATAGTATTCTCATCTAGCTTTCATCCAGACCCGCATTCACAACACACAATCTTGCTCATAAACGCAACATGGAGGATCATATCGAGCAAATCCATAGGAGTTTCTCGTTCTAATTCTTTTAATTTCCCGTTTTTAATGTTATATTTATACAACGAGGGCGTTGTATAATTCAAGTGGGGGAGGAGAATTAGAACGCTTATTTGTCTTATTTTTCATAATAAAATGCTTAAATTATGCCTAAATTTAAAAAAAATCAAACATACTTTTGTGAAATTATTAGTTACATAACCAGCACACATAACCCTTGTTAGATATTATGAGAATTTAGCCTTATCCATTTTCAAATGTTTACCTAAATTTCACAAAAATATGAGTGTGTCGGTGATGTTGTAAACTTTAGAACTTGGCTTGGTATATCTACTCGAGACCACAATAATAAGTACTATTTTAAATAGATGGAGTGACATTTTTTAAACTGGTAAATTTCTAAAATTACACCCAAAAAGCCTATATGTTGTGATATTAACTAACCACATTGGTTAGTTAACCCCCGCATAAACCCTTTTATTTACTCTCATTTTTAGTGTAAGATACCCCTAAAAAAAGCTGCTGAACCATTCCATTATTTTCTTACACCCAATATTTGTGTCGTTACACCTTTACACCTTAGTCTCCCTATTAGATTAAGTCCTTAATCGGTTGCTAGTTGCTTTTATGTAAAGTATTGTATTTCTTGTATTGCAATGGAAATTTTCTATCTCTGGTATGGTCGGTAAACTTGCACAATGTAATTGGGCAAGTGTTGATTTTTCATCCATGGTTAGGTCGAAAAATTGCTCAATGCAATGAGAATGTAAAAGTAGTGTATATTTAAAATCTTAATTTTTCAGTATGTTTTACTACTTTCACAAATTGTTATTTTCATCCGAAGTATGGAGGATTATAGAATATTATCCAGATTGATTATGATAGTGAAGATGGTGAAATTACACCGAAATTCGTAGTGTATATGATGTAAAAAAAGAGAAAAATACAAAAAGAGAGATTCTGTAGAGTATTGTTGTATGTTGGTCGAAATAAACCAACCATGTATTTCTTGTAAAAAAGTGGTAGATATCGTCACTAATTTTTGTAAAGTATGTATATTATAGACGATTAAGAGTTGACCGTTATGGGAACGCCAACTAAGGGTTGTTTTCATTTATCTTTGATCAAGACTTTTTTCGAGTCTGGTTCGTGTCTACTAAACATAGAGTAGTCCAAGATTTGTGTCTTTATCATGGGTATGGTCGGGAAAGTACTAGAAACACTATGCCTTATTTGTTTGGACTTAATCTATTTGTTTTGTTCTTTTTATTTAACAACAATTATATTCCCTTTCCTAATCCATAACCTTAGGTCTTACTCGAATAAGGATGCGAGCAATCACATGTGTCTATTTTGTCGTTACGGCCATGTATGTGTGATTTTGTCCGCCTTGTTGGTTTATTACTTTTGGTGAAAGATTAGAAGATTCCCTACCCTATATCACTCTTCGTCCTAATCCTTGGTTTTACTCGAGTTAGGGAATTGAATGCAATCATGTATGTCTATTCCATCGTTATGGATGTGTATATGTGGTTTGTCGCACTTGCTGGTTTAAAACTTTTGTTAAAGACTACTAGTCCTATTCTTTAGCTTATTCGAGTTAAGGAATGAATGCAACCATGTGTGTCTATTCCATCGTTATAGATGTGTATGTGTAGTTTGTCGCCTTTTCTGGAATATTGGTATCGATAGAGATTAGAAAGAGTGATCAAACCCTTGAACCTTTTAAAACCTAATTTACCTTTTGAAGACTTGTTACTCCTTAGCTTTAGTGGTGGAGATGTGTATCCTTGCCAAGCCTATGATAGAATACTCGTCACGACCGAGCAATTGAGCGAATTAGTTAAATGTTACAACATAGATTAGTTGAGTGAATTGAGAGTTTTTATTTTCCTACTTCGTGAGGTGTTTGGTTGTGTACTGGTAATTGAACGAATAAATGCTTAAAGAGAAATCCTTTGGGATACAATTTTATAAATTTCTAAAGACTACTTGAGGACAAGTGGGGGGATATTTGATGACATCAAATAACGTCACTTTTATAGCATCATTTATCCCATGTTTCTTACCCATTTTATATAATTATTGCATGAATTGGTACTTAATCGTTTATATTTGAGATTTGCAGTAATTATGGAGTACTTTGTGAAGATTAGCTAAAAGGCACGCATTCTGGAGCTTAAACAAAGAAATCTAAAGAATACTGTTCTGACATTCTATACGCCATATCCATCAAGGAAGATACGGCGTATTTGTGCCTGCACTTCACAAGAAACCACGAAGACCTATACGCCGTATCCAGGAGATATCATACGCCGTATCCAAGATATAGTATACGAAGATTCTGGAAGATATTGAACGTGGTCCCTACTCCAAGAAACTCTCTATACGCCGTATTGACTTCTACCAATATGGCGTATCGACCTTATTCTAGACACTATAAATAGAAAAACTAAAAACGAGTTTTAGGTGTGCTTGATCATATTTTCGATACCCTAACCACAAAAGTCGATTTGCAGAAGACAAGAAGAGCAGAAGAGGTCAAGCAAAGCTTCTAATTCCATAGGAAACACCTTGTAATATCCTATACTCTAATATTCATTTGATTTTTTGGTATCATTCGTTTAACTTGGTTAGTTTACCTTGGTTGATTTGATTATTATTCTTGTATTAATTACAATGGTTAAGGGCTAATACCCTTGGGTATTAGCCATGTTTATGAAGATTAAAATGTTTGGTTTGTTTCTATTGTTTGCTTAATTTATCATTGATTGTTGATTATGTTTATAAATTCATACTTGTTTATGTGCTTAAGTATGCGACCCATCATATAACTGGATCTAGGAATGCAAAATATCTAGCTAGCTAGATGTCGGGATGGCTCTCCATATCCGCAGTTTATATATCTAGAATATTAAGATCACAAATATTGACCTATCTTTACCAATCGCTTAAAGGAATAAGTTGTTCTAGCAGGTGACCTAGTATAACGTTCTTCTTACTTTGGTAAAGACTCGGACAGTGGACTACTAAGCAGTAAGTGGGTAAAGTCTCCATGAGCTAGGGTTTAATAAGATCACCATTATTAATCTCCTAAGATAGATTATAATCAACAAATAGGTTGCTTTATGCGGATGCGTTTAAATTGTGACAGAATTCTACATGTCTAGGTTTTAGGAAGAAGTACCGCCTAAATTTTAGAATGATATGCCGCCTCGAAATAAGCACTCATTGCACTAAAATAAACAAACCAGCGTTTTAATTGGATTAACCATGGTTAATACAATTTTCTTATAATTAGCTAGACCGCTCTTCTATCTTTTGATTATCTGCTTGCGTGTGTTATTGTGTTTTAAATTGATTTATGTCACCACCAAACCTGTGCCAGTCTCTCAGACTGAGAACCCCCTTTATCCGTTAGAACTAGATTTAGCATAGGTTTAACATAGATTAGAATTAACATAGTTTAAATTGACTTAATTTAGTTAACCAAAATATTGATAGAACTAAAAGATTAACGCTCTCGCTCTTAGTGATCGACTCCCTACTTACCAACGAAGCTTCATCTGATCAGGTATACTGCTCGTTAGTGTTGTTTTAGGTATAGTCGGCAAAATATAAATGTAAAACTTGATAAATAAATAGTACCTACACTCAACGACACGTCACTCGGGATCTCTAGCATCCTCCCTGGCTCTGTCACGCTGTATGTGCCTGGTCAACATGTCAGCATTATCTCGCCACTACTGCTGCAGTACTCTGACCTCAGCCTGTAACCCACAGATACAATCCATGGCGTGAGTCCAAGCCTGTCAAGCGTACATGGCCTCCTGCTCTACAACAATGGCCATAGTACGATGATATCGTCTCTGCCTCTCAAGAGATGATACACGAGCTTGTAGTACAGCTCTGTCATCCTGGGCGTCCTGGTGACGCACATAAAACTCGTGACTATCCTGTCTATAACTGGTGGCAAGATCAGTCACCCTCTCATTGACCTCCTCCAAGGCAGTCACAAATCCATAGTCAGTACCTCGAGCCAAAGTAGACATGGGTTGTCTAGCAGCAGCGGCTGCTGAACTCTCTCTAATCTCGAACCTCTGAGATGGAGCAGCAAATCTAGCTCTCTTCCGAGGCGGCATGTCAGCCTCAGGAATGATATCTCTGCAGGTAGGTGATGGTATTAGTAATGGTGGGGATGGTATCCTGGGTAATGGAGATGATAAAGGTGATAGTGGTGATGGTAGTTGTAATGGTGGTTGTAATGGAGGTATAGGTGCAGCTATCCAACTGTCAACCAATGCATCAATGGATGATGGTAGGGGGTCTGAGGTCGGACAGACATCCGTGCCCTACGGAGTCCAATCTGGGATAGAGGGATGATATGGTGATGAGAAGTGGGTGATGGTGGTGTAGAAGGGACCTCGTCCTACTCTACCTCAGATGGTAGGTCAATGTATAGTCCAGCTGGTGGGGAATCGGCAGAAGCTGAGAGCTCCTCCTCCTCTTCCTCAGAGGGCTCCTCCTCTAGGTCCTCCTTAAATGGCTCGGAGTCCGCCGAGTAATCCGGTAAGAGAGCAGTAGGTGATACAGATGCGGGTAATGGCTGAGCCTCAGCTGGATCTAAGTCATCATTAGATGGTGCAAGGTACTCTGGATACATAGGA